>VDFB02168118.1:221644492-221656819 GCA_007258455.2 Sequoia sempervirens
TCAAACCATTTATCCAGTAAAGGGGCAGGACCAATACCTCGAAAACTTCCGTCGATGTATCTTCCGCCATACTGTTGATACCACGTAACATCGTCACCTTGTACTGTCGGCGGTCCCGCCAGGTTAGGAATTATTTTCCAGAGTCCATCTTGAGTTGCGATCTTCCTAACCCTTGGTATTTTTCTTCTTTCTTGACGCATTTGTTTCAGGAGATCGTCTGTATATCCATCCACCGTTGACACGAACGTATCTTCTGTCCTCAACACCGTCTTTAAACAAGGGGCCTTCTTCTCGAAATAAGCATCCATTGTTCATCAGTCCATTCTTCCTCGTCATCTTTTTGCAGTTCATCGTGTTCTTCTACCTGGTTCTCCTTTTCTGCTTGGGCTTCCGCGTTCAATTCCTTGGCTATATATCCCCGTCTTATTCCTTCATAAGGGGCTACATAATGCCAATGTCCCCCTATCCGACGCCACAATGCAGGGGTTCCGAATACTGCATTGGTCAAGTGTTTGTGTATTCGTGGTACTGCAATTCCTTCTACCCGCTTCTCTGCCAACCTCTCTTCATTTATTTGATCTCGCCCTGATTCTGCCCAGACATTGTCTGCGACATAACCAGGACCTCCTAGTCCTCAGTCTTGTTTTCTCGGCCCTTCACTTTGTACAGGCCAATCTTCCTTTGTTGCATATCCCAACATGTTTATGGCGATTGTATTCTTCTCTTTTCTCTCCTGGTATGGCTTTAGCTTCGATCCGTTGATTGCCTCCAATATCAATGACCCATCGAGATTTTCCAATTTTATAGACCCATTGTCACCTATTTCCCGAACTCGGAACGGTCCCAACCAACGAACCTTAAACTTCCCTGGCTTGATCTCGTTACGGCCGTTATACTTCAGAACTAACTGTTCTGGTCAGAAATTCATTCGCCGGAGATGCTTGTCGTGCCAATATTTCTGTCGCCGTTGCATGTTCTCCGTTGCCCACTGTGCCATCACTCTTCGCTCGTCCAACTTATTCAGTTGGTATAGTCTTTCTTTCAAGCTTTCGGTATCGCCCAATCGGTTCTCCACGGCTATCCTCAGACTTGGTACCATATATTCCATCGGCATCACCGCCTCCTGACCGTACATTAACTGGAAAGGCGTGTGGCCAGTTGTTACCTTGTACGTCGTACGGTATGCCCATAGTACGGCTGGTAACCTTTCTTCCCAGTCAGCTTCTTCCACACCACATGATTTGTGAATCACTGACACGAGCACCTTATTTGTCGACTCTGCCTGGCCATTAGCTCTCAGGTAGTACGGACTGGACAGGTTGTGAAAGATTCGGAACTCTGTCATCATCAACCTGATAACATGATTAACGAAGTGCCCTCCCCGATCACTCATGATCCGCATGGGGATGCCGTACCTTGTTGCTATCTGCTCATAGATGAATCTTGCCGTACTTTGTGTTGTATTGTCTGGCAACGCTCGAGCTTCAGCCCACTTCGTCAGGTACTCTGTAGCGACCACAATATATCGGCATCGATGCAAGTGACTCACCTTCAACGGTCCGATGAAGTCCAACCCCCATCGTTCGAACAACTCCTGAGGCTGTGAGGGATGCAGTGGCATGAAATCCCGCTTCAATGGTTTTCCGACCCTTTGGCAGGTGTCGCAGCCTACCACCCATTCTTTGGCGTCAGTGTGCATCGTCGGCCACCATAGACCTGCCAAGAGGATTTTCCTTGCTGTAGCATCAGGTCCCATATGGCCGCCAGCCAGTCCTTCATGTGCCTCTTTTAGTACGCCGGGTATTTCTTCCTCGACGACACACCTCCGGAGGATCTGGTCGGGTCCCATCTTGTAAAGTAGCCCATTGATCAATTGAAATGTCTTGCTTTTCAGTACGATCTTCCTCCTCTCGGCTGGTGGCATATCACTTGGGAATGTGGATGTGGACAGATAGTCGCCAATCTTCTCGTACCATGACGGCAATATTGCAATCTGAAATAAATGTGCGTCCGGAAAGTCTTTGTTCACCCCATCCTCTGCAGGTTCACCCGACCGGATCCTAGATAGTTGGTCGGCAATAACATGGCTTTTCCCTGGCCGTACGATGATGGTGAACGTAAATTCTTGCAATAGCAGTAACCATCTACTCACCCGTCCTTGGATAATCGGTTTGCTTACCAGGTACATCAGAGCTTGGTGGTCCACGTAAAAAGTGAACGGTGTGGCGAGGAGGTAATGCCTAAACTTCTGTACGGCGTACACCATTCCCAGTGCCTCACGCTCGGTCGTACTATAATTCCTTTCTGCCTTTGAGAGTAGCCGGCTGGCGAAGAATACTGGTTGATCCAGCCCGTGCGCTCCCACTTGTGCTAGGGTTGCTCCGATGGCAAAATTAGAAGCGTCTACATGTACGTGGAATTCCTTGTCCCAGTCCGGGTACATCAATATGGGTGAGCTGATCAGCCGATCCTTCAGTTCCTGAAATGCCCTTTCCTGTTCTTCGGCCCACACGAATGGTTGACCTTTCCTCGTCAGTAGGTCGAGAGGGTACGATACTTGGGCAAAATTTTTAATGAACCTCCGGTAGTATCCCACATGGCCGAGGAAAGATTTTACTCCAGTGACATTCTCGGGGGCTTCCATCTGTACGATGACTCGCACCTTGTCGGGATCCGTTTTCAACCCAGCTTTGCACACGATGTGTCCGAGCAACTTCCCCTGCGGCACCATAAATCTGCATTTTTTCGGATTCAAGGCAAGGCGGGCCGCTCTACACCGTTCCATGCACTCGCCTAAAGCTTTCAAATGTCTTTCCTTATCGCTATAAATCGACCAATCATCCAGGAAGGCTTTGAAATTACGTACCGACATTTTATCAAAGATGTGGAGTATTATTCTCTGGAATGTAGCTGGGGCGTTGCATAATCCAAATGACATACGGTTGTATGCGTACACCCCATCCTCGACGACGAATGTAGTCTTTAATTTGTCCTCCTCGGCGATACTGATCTGATTGTAACCCGAGAAGCCATCTAGAAAGGAGTACATTTCATGCCCGGCAACTTCTTCCAGAATCGAGTCGGTGAAGGGAATGGGAAATGGATCCTTGATAGTCACTGCATTCAGGCTACGGAAATCAACACAGATTCTAATTTGCTCCTTCTCTTTCTTCAATGATATGACGATCGGCGATACCCACTCGCTGACTTCCACCTTGAAAATAATGCCGGCCTCCAGCATCTTCTCGATCTCCTCCTGTACTTTGGCGGCATAATTTTTGTTCATTCTGTACGGTCGCTTTCGTACGGGCTGGGCTCCCGGTACGAGAGGAATCCTGTGCACACATAACTCCGGTGGGATGCCTTTCAAATCCTTGTACGTCCAGGCGAAAGCGTCTTTGTATTCCATGAAGATTCTGAATGCTGCCGCTTTCAGGACAGGGTCCTAGTCATCACCGACCAAAATCTCCTTCGGTTTAGCTAATTCCCCGAGGTTGACTTTTTTCAACGTTGGTTCCTCGTACTTTATGATTTTGTCCTGCTCGAACTTGTGGGCTGGAGTTACATCCAATTCGGCTGTACCTTCTTTATATTCTCCGTACTCAGGTGGGAATGTCTCACTGGTCGAGCCATTATCCTTTTCTTCTTCCCCCTCCTTGACCTGCAGCATGTGGCAATCCGGGTGGAAGACTTCATAATCCTCCATTTGCCAGTGAAACAATCCGCTCAGTGAACTGGTCTCATCTTCGGAGCAACTGCCGATCTCCAATACCCCTTCTTCATCTGGTTCCATTGTCTTTCTCTCCTCGTCGTCCGAGTCTCCTCCGGATTCCAATGCCGAGGATGCCAAATCCTCGCTGACGGCCTGGTTCTTCAGATCAATGGTGTATTTCCTCCCTCGATTTTCTATTGAGAGTGTATTCCGCTTCCAGTTGTGGGTTGCCTTGGCAGCAATCAGCCATCCCCGTCCCAAGAGTGCATCGTACGCCTTCTTCTCCATTGGGATGACTACAAAATTCAACAGGAATAGTTGCGTGCCGATCGAGACCTTCTGCTCCATTAGTATACCCAACGGCCTGATGCCATGTTGATCTGCTCCCACGAGGTGGAATGTCGGGGGCCAAAGAGTCGGCTTGCCCAGACACTTCCAAGTCTCTTCTGGCAGTACGTTGACTCCTGAACCACCATCGACGATAGTATTAGATAGTTTCATGCCCAAGATTTCCATCTCGACGACGGCTGGTTTCCTCCCGATGCTTACTGCTAGGAGCATTGGATCCGAAGTCTCGGCTACCACTTCTGGCGTACGTTCTGGTGAACTCTTCGGAAGATTTTCTCCAATAGCATTGGTAAGTGCTACTTTGAGAGAAGGCATTGTTTGCAAAATATCAGTTACCTTAATGGGTACGGTTGTGTGAAGCACCTGCCGTACGATATTCTTCTCCGACTTCGACTGTAGCAACGTACTGGTAGCTTTATAGTTCTTGCCTTCATTCGCCATTGCCTCAGCTACTTTTGTCTTGGCCTCCCGAAATCTTTCTTTCTCCGTACGGGGATCTGGATAATTTGCTCGTTTTGACTGTGCTCTCGTAATCCCCAAGACCTCCTCGTCGGCTACCTCCAGCATATTGATACTTCCTTTTTGCTTCGGACAGTCGGTGTCTTCATGGTCACCAGGTCCACACCACTTGCACAATTTTCCCCCGCTGCCTTGGCCGCTCTGGCAATCCCTCGCAAAGTGACCCCATTCGTTACAGTTCCGGCACTGAATTATCGGTCGTCCTTTGCTGTCATACTGAATTTTACTTCTCGGCGTATTTCGCCGATTGTTGCGGTAGCCTCCAGGGGATGCATTATTGTTCTGTGGCTTCGGTGGCGTGGTTGGCGGTGTTGACTGTTTGCCTTGAGTGAAGAATACTTGCGAACTTTTAGTTTTTAGATTGTATGGGCACTCCTTGACGGAGTGTCCCATGACCTGGCAGATGTCACAGAATAACTTTTTTGGGCAACTTGCCTTTGTGTGACCTTCCGATTTATAGTCCGTACACCATAATTCATTGGCCTCTTTGGATCCGTCCTTGTCGGCCTTCAGTTCTTTCATTATCCGCATCATATCCCGCCGAAGGGCCTGTACGGTTGCCGATTCATCGTCACTGTCCTCAGCACTCTCGTCATCATCCCTCCTCTTTCCCTTCGAGGAAGTCCTATTTTCACTTTCAATATCCATCGCCCGATTGTATGCTTCGGTGTACGAGGACGGCGGTACTACTTTCATCTTTCGCCGAAGTGAGGGAATCAGTCCCTCAATGAACCATCGTTTCTTTAACCCATCGGCTGGCTGTGCCTCCAGCTTCCCGATCAAGTCTTTCAACCTCCTGTTGTAGGTCCGTACGTTTTCATGCTTCCCTTGTTTGGTATGATATATTTCAGTGACGATCTCACTATCGTCCCGCAGAAGTTTGAACTCCGCTTCAAAGTTTTGCTTCAGGACCCTCCATGTGGCTCTCTGTGCTTGATCCAGTTCCGAGTACCAGTCAATGGCACTGTCCCTGAGTGTTGCTGGAAATGCGCTTAGCCACTGGTCGGGGTCATCCTGCCCGCTGGCTATCCAGATAGTCTCGCATGTCTTGCAATGTCAGACGATCCTCGTGAGCCATTCCTTCATGAATTTCTTTAAGAACTTTTGCTTCATCCGTTGAGCTTCATCTTCACCGGATTGACCTCTTGTTGACCTCTTGCTTTGACCCGATGACTAGTGGGATTCTCGCTACGCCCTCGTATAGCCACCAAAGATTTCGCCACGACGTCATCGCCATCGCCCTCCTCACAGTCTGCAACACCGGCTCCTCAGGATCCCGCCGATGCTCTCTCTGCCCTGGGGTCTTAAGCTCTGGCCTTCCCCTCCTTAACTCGTCCTCGTCGTCTGAGAGTGACAACTCTCGAAATCGTCTGATGCTACTGTTCAATTCATCTTCATTGTCATAGAGATTATATTTTCCTGCGTAAGGAGTGCTGCTGAAGGGGTCTTCGTCCCTTCCTTCTATCAAACTGTAGTGTGCTCGTTCAATAGATGTGTCTAGTTTTTGCAAATTTTCATATGTTCTTTTTATGCTTTGATTGGTTTCAATTAAGTCCTCATCTAGTTCCTTACCGACTTGCCTTAGTCGTCTTCGCCGATTTTCTTGCTCTTGTAGTCTGAGTGATCGCCGAACTTGTTCTTCCGAAGTCCGCGGTCTGCCGTAATTTATTCTATCTTTGTTCCGCCGCATCGCATTTAGTTGTTCGCTTATCATTGCCGGGTTGTCAGTGCGGCGCTCGACAGTATCACGTTTCTTCCTTCTTTCCCGCTTTTGTTTCGGCTTTCAATAACGGCAGACGATTTGCCGCCGGGCGCTTTCACGGCTTCTTTCCTCGCAGTCTTGCGTAATAATGAAATGGCGGCCAAAGAACCTCGCATGCTGGGCGAAGATGGTTCACCTCGTCGTTCACTTCCAGCCGATCCCAGATGACTTCCTCAGGGATCTCCCTAACGAGGGATTCCCTACGTACGTGGTCACGGAGCGAGATTTTCCACAAATTTACCAAATCTTCTGTCAATGAGTCTGCTCGTTCCTCATTAGCATTTATAGGTTCTTCCGCTGGTTGACCCATTACGCTGCCATGGTGGATGATGCCCTAGTCCGTTCAGGCAACGGCGCCAAATGTTTGCCTACGGAATAGGATTCTACTTACTGGCAAACGTGTAATATACATAACATAGGATAAAACAGTAAACTGGAAGATATCATAGTAAAATGCCAGAAACTTTATTCATTCTCAGGAATATCATGTACAAAGGGTATCACAATGCTTACAGTATAATTATCGGCAACAAAACTCATTCATTATTATCATAGCATCAATAGCAGCATAGCATAATCCGACTATTCCCACCCAACTACATATAACGCTCGGCGGTGGTTAGACAACCAACCGACACGACGTTTCATAACATTATTACATTAACACTAATTTGAACATGTTTTGCCGAGAGTACATGACATTACATGACATTATTATTCTTTACTAACTATTGTTTTATTTGACAACTGCCGAGTATGACCGAGGCCAACTACGGCCAAGTCCAACCACGGCCGACAACAAGCAAACGACAACAAGTAAAATATCCGACTAACACCCTAAAATCTCCTTGTGTTAACAATCAATCTTGTGCCAACATCCAAGATTTATTCCTATGTCTAAACAAAGATAACTAACAATTCATTGGAATGACTAACATCGGTTAACTGATCTAAACTAAAGAAAGATCCAACTATACAATAGATAACTCCAAAGAATAGACATTCATGAAAAAAAGACAATTAGTTAAACTCGAAAAAGGCCTCAAGTTAATTGTTGTCATCACTTGAGTTCTCTTCCTAGAAATATCTGCATGCTTCAACTAGCAGTTCATTGATTAGTAACTTTGGCGGCTCTGTAACTGGAGTGATGACCTCTGTTTCTTTTGCAACTTTATGCTTCTGACGCTTTTCTTGATTTTTCTCAATGGAAGAGTATTGCATGATGAAACCGTGAAGTTTGACTATGAACACGGATATGTTCGGACAAGTTCTGCACAAAAGCTACAAATAACTTTGTTGAATCTTCTTCAGAAAAAAGGGAAGATTTTTGGAGAAAAATCTAAGATATGGGTTTTGCAAAGAATGTTGTTTTGAATAGACCCAAATCATCCATTTTTCGACAAACTAATTTTTTCACCAACATGCGAGAACCCCTCAAAAATAGCTGCAAAGCAAAAATTTTCGGGAAAAATCGAAGATATGGGTTTTGTAGGTGCTCATGTGCTGAAGAGACCCAGATCATTCTTTTTTGAAAAAACTGAGTTTTTCCTAAAAAAGATAGAGTTTTTGACAAGTAGAAGTAGCAGAGGTAACAGAGGCAAATATTTCGAAAGAAATATGAGCTTTGGGTTTTTGTGGCCAACTTTGTGTTGAATAAACTCAGATTGTCATATTCCTCAAAAAAATGATTTTTTTTAACATGCAAGAAACCCTAGAAAAGTGGAAGCCAAAGAAGCAGTGGAAAAAAATTTCAATCTTTGAAGAAGAATGAAAAAGAAGTCAACCCAGATCGATGAAAGCTGAAAAATGATGACCTTTTGTTTCTAAAAAATGATGCCCTGGAAAAATGGATTATGGAAAAGTGTTCTTTTGTGCAACCTGAACTCGAATCTATGAAGAATTCTGAAAACACCCTTCGTTTGATCCTCCAAATGCTATTGAGAAGAAAATTTTGTGTTTTCTCATTGAAGCTAACCTACAAAATAATGAAAAATAGACGCCCAAATGCTTCTAAACTCTAAAGTAAAGTTTAGAGGTGAAAGTAGTAAATTCGCGAAAACCCTAAATTTAGGAGTCATCATGTGAAAATATATGTCAACTTGAAGAATCCCTAGAAAATAGGACAGTCAAAGCATGAAGATATCTTTCAAAAATTTCTAACTCAAGTTGACTTGGACGCCCTCCTTGGCAATGTTAGAATATTTTTTGAAATTTTCAACTTTTACTTCATGAAACGCCTCTATTTGATCTTCAATTTTGGATGTCTAATAGGTCGTATGGACTAGCTGACGGATTCACTATGGCGTGTGATCAAATCTGAGAACATTGTCTTGGAACCTTGATGCAAAGAAAGCCTTCACTTAACACAACTTGACACTTTCAAAAGACTGATCCATTTGTAATCATGCCTTGGTGCACTCTAAGGCAACTTGGTAACATTGTCCTTGAAGCCTAAAGCCATTCAAAAAAGGAAACAACATGAAATAGGAAAGACATAGACTGTGTAGACCTCCTACAATGCATTACAGTGATTTACCATCCAACCATGACCAGACAATGCATTGGTTTCATCAAACCCTCTAACAACTGTGATTTTATGACAGTTTTCAAGCAAATGATAGCACACTGTCATTCATTTCTCACACTTGCAAACATTTAAAGGCTTGAGCCCAAAAGGGTTTTTAAATCTCCTTAAAACAAAACTTACTACCAATTTTCATGAGTTTTTGATAGTGGCAAACAAAGATATGAATTTTTTTGTGTTTCTGGAAACCCTAGGCAAAGTTTGGACCTACTCTTAATAAAAATGCCATAACTCACACAAAACTTAATGAAAATGCATGAAACCAAAAGCATTTGTAAGATAAGGCATAGCACCAACTTCCCAAGGCATGTGCAAGTTCGTACCATACCGTACAGATCCGTACCATGCGTGTTTCAAACTGCAACTTTGCAGAAAAATAAACTTTACAGACTTGCCCTCAATGAAATTGCCATACCTCACTCAAAACTTAATGAAATTGATTCGAACAAAAAGCATTATAATCTTAAAACATATCTTCAACCTTTCCAATTGATTTTATGTTCGTACTATGCCATACAAAGCCGTACCATCAAGTTAAAGGCTGTCTCACACAGAAAAAGCAAGAAAAGAACGTGCCAAATGAGTTTCTTTCATTCCCATTCTTCCCCCAACCTTCTCCAACCTTGGTGCATAGTTTACATAATCTCCGATTACTCTCCGAGTAGCCAAGTAATCTCCAAAAAATTTGCATGTCGAGCAATTTCTACTTTTACTCACGAGCATTATGCAGATGGATTTTCTCCCGTCAAATTATCGAGTAATCCCCAATAGCTCACAAAAAGCCCACAAACTTGGCATGTTTGTGTGTGTATATGCATGTAAACTTGGCATCCTGTGTATGTTTATAGATATGTATGTGTGCACAATGCAGTACTAAGTATACACATACATAAATATCCACACATTTGCCGAGTATTTACTGAGTATTTGTTGAGTATTTGCCAAGCCAAGTTTTTCCTGAGTCAAAATTTTTGGGCTTGTCGAGTACTCTTCAATTCCGAGTATGTAAACTATGCCTTGGTGCTCATGTGTATATGTCATATTTATGCCATTACATTCATTTCCATTGCCCAAAATTGCATTTTACAACATTGACAACATTTGACAACTTTTGCATTTTTTAACAACTTTGCACCTAATCACCTAAAACTAATCCAATATGACCCCAAATGACCTTAAATGGTCCAAATGAATCTTATTGACCCAAAACAATTCCAAACAACCGAAAACTCAAAGTTTCACAAAATGACAAAAAGAGCATCAAAGGATGCCCCTACATCATACTCCTAAGGGGAGAGAAAAATTTGAGTTCCACCTCAAATATGAATCTTCTTTTTTGTCTTCCAGTTCCTTTGCATGCATGCATTGTTTCTTTTTTGTTGGATCTCAAATACATTTGTTTCAATTGGTTTACCTGTGCTTTGCGGTCCAACAACATGCTTCTTGAGCCAAGGCCAACTTGGTGCTATATATCCATGGTTTTTTGCTTGTCTCCTCATTCTAGAATTAGCTTTGACTGCAATTGGAGAGTTATTTTCTCTTTCATCCACTTTGTCTTCTTTACCTGCACCGGAAATAAACATATTAAAGAAATCACATTCTTTGTTTTCATACTTCACTTCTTCATCCACCTCATGTTGTTTACCATACATTCTTTCCTCTTCATCATTCTCCAAAATCTTTGGCTTCACCTCAACCTTACTCAGCCATTCACTTTTATTTTTGAATTGCTCATCCATTCTTTTGTTCTCCTTGACATCAACATTCTCAACTCTCGGTTCTTCTCTTGAGAACCATGCTATCTCCTTATCCTCCATGACTATCTTCTCTTTGGACTATTTGTGAGTCCTCTACAGCTTCCTTTGTTGTCTCTTCTTCTTCTTCTTCCTAAACATCACCTAGTTCAACATCAACGTCACTATTACTTTCATTAGTTTGAGCAAATTCAAAAGAAATTTCTTCCATTTCTTTTTCAACTAGATTTTCAAACAACATGTGTTCAAAATTTGTTACCTTATCCATTACCTCATTTGTCTTTGCTTCATGAAACTATAGTTCACCTGCAATTTTCAAAGCAGTCATCCTTTGCCTTCTTCTTTTCTAAATAATCATCTTTATGGTCCATTTCACCTTCTTTTTCATTAGCTAATGCCAAACATTTTCTTGATATGCTTCCTCAACACACTATTGTAATACAAGCTTAATACATTTTTCAAACCCGTCCATTCTTCTATCAAACTCTACAACTTGGCTTATCCTGTTGTCTTTCATCTTGTCCTTCTTTCTGAGGCTTTCTTTCTTATCTTGTTGTTGCATCTTCTTGTCTTCGTGATACCTCACCTAGGTCTTATTTTCTTTTCCCCACTACCTAGTCTTTTGGCATCCAAGTTCTTCTCTTCAACCTATCAAACACAATACACAAACTTCCAAAACTTCCCCTGCCCAAATCTTTGGGCTCTGATACCAAAAATAATGCAAAGAAAGACTCAACTAAACCAACTAAACACAAATGAAAAAGGGCAAGCTTGGGGATGATGAAGCTATGAAATATAGAACTTTTGGTTTTTGTTTGGAGTCGTTTTATTAAGTTATGTGAAAGTTATTGCACTTTTTGGTGATGACTACGTTTACCGTTGAATGTGCATGACAAACAGAAACCGAAAATATTCTAAGGCATTGAAGCATAGGCGCCTTCCTTGAGGTAAGGCATCCATCTCCAAACTTAGTTTATTTTTCGCAATTTTTAACTTTTCAAATTCCCCTCCGCCATTCACCATTTTTCGAGCATCTTTCGCCATAGATTGTTTTGTGCAGTGTTTGAAGCTTAGATTCTTACACCTAGTATCTAGCCATCCTCCATTCATGACCTCAGAGATCCTAACTTTTCTTATGAAAAAGCGAAATAGACCCACCAAAGAAAAACTAACTTTTTGATGATTCTAACTGGATCAATGTGATCATGACAAAAGATTAACCAATCAAAATGACTTTGAGCTATTTCTGAAAAGATCCTTTTTTTAGGGTTTTTTTAAAAAAGGGGGCCTAAAACCCTAATTTCAAAATTTTCAAAATTTTGTGAGCATCCTCTTGACACTAAACCCAGAAAAACCCCATGATCTGTTTGTTGTTCAAAAATTTCTAAAAATAGAAAATTGTTAGTTTTAGACATTTTGTAATGTCCCCATTTTGCCTGATGTTGCTTGTGGTTGTTGGTTTCTTGGACTCAGTTGGATTGGGAGTAATAAGGGAGCTAAATAATTAAATTAATTATTTGTAAGGTTATTAAATAAATAAATATTATAAAGTAACCTTATATTTAATTAATTTAATAAAGTGACTTAAATAAATATTATATCATAAAGTCATTAAAAACTAAAATGTCTTTTATCCACATTGGCAAGA
>VDFB02168118.1:221656919-221676702 GCA_007258455.2 Sequoia sempervirens
GAAAGGGCATTTCAGGAACTGAAGGATCGGCTGATCAGCTCACCCATATTGATGTACCCGGACTGGGACAAGGAATTCCACGTACATGTAGACGCTTCTAATTTTGCCATCGGAGCAACCCTAGCACAAGTGGGAGCGCACGGGCTGGATCAACCAGTATTCTTCGCCAGCCGGCTACTCTCAAAGGCAGAAAGGAATTATAGTACGACCAAGCGTGAGGCACTGGGAATGGTGTACGCCGTACAGAAGTTCAGGCATTACCTCCTCGCCACACCGTTCACTTTTTACATGGACCACCAAGCTCTGATGTACCTGGTAAACAAACCGATTATCCAAGGACGGGTGAGTAGATGGTTACTGCTATTGCAAGAATTTACGTTCACCATCATCATACGGCCAGGGAAAAGCCATGTTATTGCCGACCAACTATCTAGGATCCGGTCGGGTGAACCTGCAGAGGATGGGGTGAACGAAGACTTTCCGGATGCACATTTATTTCAGATTGCAATATTGCCGTCATGGTACGAGAAGATTGGCGACTATCTGTCCACATCCACATTCCCAAGTGATATGCCACCAGCCGAGAGGAGGAAGATCGTACTGAAAAGCAAGACATTTCAATTGATCAATGGGCTACTTTACAAGATGGGACCCGACCAGATCCTCCGGAGGTGTGTCGTCGAGGAAGAAATACCCGGCGTACTAAAAGAGGCGCATGAAGGACTGGCTGGCGGCCATATGGGACCTGATGCTACAGCAAGGAAAATCCTCTTGGCAGGTCTATGGTGGCCGACGATGCACACTGACGCCAAAGAATGGGTGGTAGGCTGCGACACCTGCCAAAGGGTCGGAAAACCATTGAAGCGGGATTTCATGCCACTGCATCCCTCACAGCCTCAGGAGTTGTTCGAACGATGGGGTTTGGACTTCATCGGACCGCTGAAGGTGAGTCACTTGCATCGATGCCGATATATTGTGGTCGCTACAGAATACCTGACGAAGTGGGCTGAAGCTCGAGCGTTGCCAGACAATACAGCACAAAGTACGGCAAGATTCATCTATGAGCAGATAGTAACAAGGTACGGCATCCCCATGCGGATCACGAGTGATCGGGGAGGGCACTTTGTTAATCATGTTATCAGGTTAATGACGACAGAGTTCCGAATCTTTCACAACCTGTCCAGTCCGTACTACCCGAGAGCTAATGGCCAGGCAGAGTCGACAAATAAGGTGCTCGTGTCAGTGATTCACAAATCATGTGGTGTGGAAGAAGCTGACTGGGAAGAAAGGTTACCAGCCGTACTATGGGCATACCGTACGACGTACAAGGTAACAACTGGCCACACGCCTTTCCAGTTAATGTACGGTCAGGAGGCGGTGATGCCGATGGAATATATGGTACCAAGTCTGAGGATAGCCGTGGAAAATCGGTTGGGTGATACCGAAAGTTTAAAGGAAAGACTATACCAACTGAGTAAGCTGGACGAGCGAAGAGTGATGGCACAATGGGCAACGGAGAACATGCAACGGCGACGGAAATATTGGCACGACAAGCATCTCCGGCGAATGAATTTCCGACCAGGACAGTTAGTTCTGAAGTATAACGGCCGTAACGAGATCAAGCCGGGGAAGTTTAAGGTTCGTTGGTTGGGACCGTTCCGAGTTCGGGAAATAGGTGACAATGGGTCTATAAAATTGGAAAATCTCGATGGGTCATTGATAGTGGAGGCAATCAACGGATCGAAGCTAAAGCCATACCAGGAGAGAAAAGAGAAGAATACAATCGCCATAAACATGTTGGGATATGCAACAAAGGAAGATTGGCCTGTACAAAGTGAAGGGCCGAGAAAACAAGACTGGGGACTAGGAGGTCCTGGTTATGTCGCAGACAATGTCTGGGCAGAAGCAGGGCGAGATCAAATAAATGAAGAGAGGTTGGCAGAGAAGCGGGTAGAAGGAATTGCAGTACCACGAATACACAAACACTTGACCAATGCAGTATTCGGAACCCCTGCATTGTGGCGTCGGATGGGGGGACATTGGCATTATGTAGCCCCTTATGAAGGAATAAGACGGGGATATATAGCCAAGGAATTGGACGCGGAAGCCCAAGCAGAAAAGGAGAACCAGGCAGAAGAACACGATGAACTGCAAAAAGATGACGAGGAAGAATGGACTGATGAACAATGGGATGCTTATTTCGAGAAGAAGGCCCCTTGTTTAAAGACGGTGTTGAGGACAGAAGATACGTTCGTGTCAACAGTGGATGGATATACAGACGATCTCCTGAAACAAATGCGTCGAGAAAGAAGAAAAATACCAAGGGTTAGGAAGATCGCAACTCAAGATGGACTCTGGAAAATAATTCCTAACCTGGCGGGACCGCCGACAGTACAAGGTGACGATGTTACGTGGTATCAACAGTATGGCGGAAGATACATCGACGGAAGTTTTCGAGGTATTGGTCCTGCCCCTTTACTGGATAAATGGTTTGATATAGAATATATAGGAACCTGTTGCGAGGAAGAATGTTATAAACGGCCACCACACACATGTAAATGGTATTACACGTCAGAATTAAAAGTCCCGACACACAGTGAAGTCAGAGGAATAAAGAGAAAAGAAGAGAGAAGGGAGGAGAGAGAAGATGAGAAAAAGGGGAAAAAATTAAAAAGAAAAGAAGAGAGAAAAAGAAGAGAGAAAAAGAACGAAAGTTGAAAAAAATAAAAATAAATAAAAAAGAAGCTGTGAAAATAAAAGAAAATGACAGAGTAAGTAAAGAGCAAGGCGTATGGGAAGAAAAAGAAAAAGACGAGAGAATTAAAAGAAATCAAAGAGAAGTCAGGAAAAAAGGCTATAAATTAAATAATAAATTAAAAAAGTCGGCCATCAGAAGAAATATTAAATTAAGAAAAGTATGGAAGATTAAAATACACGCCTGGAGTATTAAAAGGCAAAAAGGGAAATTAAATGAGGAAAGTAAAAGGCGCAAAAGTGAAGGGAAGAATATTAAAATATGTCAAAACACGGAAAGGAAGCAAGGCGTACGGCCAAGGGCGAAGGAGAGTAAGGAAAGAAATAAAATAAATACAAAACCTCATACCGTACGGCCCATTCAGGGAGCCACAAGTCGAAGACAAGAGCACAGAGAAGAAGGGAGGACAAGCTTGCACGAGTTTAACAGTTGCCGAGGCGTACAGACAGCAGAGGAAGAAGACGTACGGCAACAGAGAGTAGAGGAAGAAGACGTACGGCAACAGAGAGCAGAGGAGGAAGACGACGGCATCGAGAATAGGAAGGAAACCAGATCAAGACTAAAGATTTTATGACCGCGACGATTCGCCAGAAAGGAAATCACACTCTGCTAAGAGATTTCATGATGACAGATTCGAAACCCGCATCGTGACGGCCCTTTGAGAAGGTTACCGACGTACCTTTGCAAACTAAGAAATTGCCGCGAGAACTGCGACGGTGCGGCCTCCAGCGTGCGTGAAGAAATTGGCCAAGGTTAAAAACCGCACGGCCTTGCAACCCGAGAAACGCTTTCGCCATGAGAATCCGCTACCGCCTCCGTGAAGTGCGAAGACATTCGCCAAGGTTACAGCCGTACGGCCTTTGCAACCTGAGAAATTGCCAGTAGAATCCGTACGGCCTCTGCAAGTGAAGAAATTCGCCAAGGTTAAAACCGTACGGCCTTTGCAAATTGAGACGTTGTCAGTGGAAACCGTACGGCCCTTGGCTCTAGAAAAATTTGGCAAGTCTTGCATCGTACGGCTCTTCCAGAGTGAAATTGGTGCCAAAAGTGAAACCGTATGGCATTTCAGCCTCAGAGAAATCCGTACGAAATTAAAACTCAGAGAAATCCGTACGAAATTAAAACTCAGAGAAATCCGTACAAAATTAACACTCCAGAGAAGTCCGTACGGCACAAATTGCCTCAGAGAGAACCGTACGGCAGCAGCATTACAGGGGGATCCGTACGGCATCAGTTATATCAGGAAATTCCGTACGGCATCGGCACTGCAGAAGAATCCATACGGCATCAGCTGTTCAGATTCAGAATATTTTCAAATCGTACGGCCTCAAGGTTTCACAGCCGTACGGCCATTCATCCGGCCGCACGCCTTGGCGCAAGCATCATCATCCGGCAGCCGCCGCGCCTTCGCACTTCGCAATTTTCACCGCGCCTCGGCACCGGTAATTCACCCATACCGGCGCCGCACTTCTCGCAATTTTCACCGCATACCGCGTACTGCGGGTAATTTCGGCGCCACCCAGTCAAGCGTTTCTTTCATAGCTCTACAGCCCCGAGGGTTATAAAAATCGGCCGGAATCACTTAACCCGACAGTGAAGATGGACAAGGCGTTACACATACACCAAAGGTAGCCCCGGGTCGAAGAGAAAAAGATGGATGCCGATGACACCATGACATGGAGAACCGACCGCAACGAAAAGTAAGCAATGGTGCTGTCCGATCGACCACCGGGTCGCTGGCTTCGACATAGCCTCCGGTGGATACATTGCATCGCGTCTCTCTTTCGCTCTCGAGTTCGAGCCTTGGTCAAGGGCTTATGGTGGAGAACCATCAGAGGACACGACAAGTCCGCTTTATTGATTGGCTGTGTGAGGGCCGCCAAGGACCGCCCCATTCGCCTCGTGATTCCTGAGCCGAGCGTTCACGTCCTGCCCGTGAATAGGGGTTAATAAGCCCAAGAAAATGATGCAGGAACACAAAGAACTGCTGGTCAAGAAAGTGTGCCGAAGCGACTTGTCAGCCGAAGAACAGCGTACCATATGGAATACTGGCAATCGAGGCCTCCGGAAGAGTCACCTAGCAATGCGTAATGGAAATTGACTCGATGAAGCGCCGACTCACAGGGCTATAGCCGAAGGCCGGATACGCCCGCGCGTGTGGATTACGGTTGGACCTCCGTTACCGGTATACTAACCGGGCGGCTACCCACGCGAGCGATAAGGGATTTTCCGCCAGCAAGGCCTTCTATATATGACCCAAAGACGCCATAGCTCTGTCGCCGCACACACAAAGTTCGAGGGCAATTGGCCTGCGGCCACTCACTCACCGACCGGGATGGCCCACCGATTCCCATCGGGTCGGAATTGGAAGCAAAGCAAGCCGGCGAGGGCACAGCCTCGGGGAAAAAGAGGAAACGGAAGGAGGCATCGGTGGAAGAGGAAACATCGGAGGAGGAGGCCTTAGAGGAGAGCGATGCATCGGACAGAGAGGAGCCCATTGACTTATCTTCCTCGCCATCGGAGTTGAGTCCACCGGCGGATAAGGAAGTATCTGTTGCCATCGGGGGTCAGGAGGCAGGCCAGATTGACATACCAGTATTGCAGCCGACAGGATTCACTCTTCCGACACCGCCAGCCAGCCAGAGCACACACTCGGTCACGTTCACCCTCCCCGTTGCATCGGTTGGAGCCGGACGGATGTTGAGGGTAGCCGCTTCACTGCCGGGAGCATCGCCAGGGTGGGCACCTCTCGCCACCACATCACAGGGGGCAGTTACCATATCAGCAGCAGGTTCCACTGCCTCGGGGGAGATATTGCCGGCAGTTTGCTCTCTTACACCACCGTCAGCATCGGCAGCCACAGGAGTGGCAACCTCGGCAGGAGTTAGGGGAATGACTGAGGCCACGGAGGAGACCACTCCAACCCCAGGAGCACCCGGGGTAGCACAGATCGACAGTTGGCTGGGATCGGTGGGCCTCACTCTCGACGTGGACGAGCAGCCAGCCGAGCAGCCAGACGAGCAGGAGAAGAGTCCCTCGGAGGGACAAGGGGATAAGGAGGGGCCGATCATTCACACCCAGCAGAGTGAGACGGCCAGGATCGGCGAAGACACACTTGCACTCCCGGAGGCGAGCATAGCCGAGGCACCAGAGACAGCCATTCAGGAGCCTCAGCCGGCAGACGGGGAACAGCCCCAGGAGGAGACGGAACATTGCATACCTTCGGATGACGAGGAGGACGGGGAGGGCGCCTCCACAGAGGGCTTCGTCGTGGAAATGTCTCAGCCAGACCCGTCGGATCCAGTAGGCACGGTACAGAGATATGTGGAGGAGCTCGAGCACATGGGCAGATTGATGATCCGTGTGGGACAGGTTTCCAGGGACCTGAGGATTGGCCGATCACCTCTAGTAGGCCAGGAGGTTCACCGTATTCGGGGATTTGTGCAGATGGGGTGTGAGGCGGAGTTTGTTAGGATATTTGGCGAGGGGTGGCCGGCAGGAGAGACTCCTGCCATGATGAGAGCCTGGCGGGGTCGGCCACCGAGGCTAGTGGGACGGGATGCAGGCGTCTTGGAGAGTCTATACTACATCGAGCTGGCATTCCGAGATGTTTTTCTTCTGATGAAGCGCCAAAGATTTTCCACCGATGTAGCAGTATCTCGCCGAGTGGATGCTTATAGACTTCTTCAGCGGGTCAAGGATGAGTCTGCTGCGACCATCAAGAGCATTCAGGATAACTTGACTGAGCAATCTCAGCTCGCCAGTGACAGGGGAGCCCGATTGGAGATCTTGGAGCCTCGGGTGACAGCCTTGGAGGAGGAGGCACAGCAGAAAGAGGCAGCCTGGCAGCAGCGAATGAAAGCATTGGAGGACCAGTTAGCTGCCAAAGAGGTAGAGTTGGCGGCCAAGAATGCCGAGGCAGAGCAGGCAAAGAGCCAACTGATGGAGGCAGCCCGGATGGTGAAGGCGGCGAGGGAGAGGGAGATCCTGGCAGATCGGCAGCTTCGTACACGCACGGAGGAGTTGAGGCGCCTGAGAGCAGAGCATTCTTCCACCACTCCGACGTCATCGGTGCATCCAGGGACGCACTCCCTTCCCCCTACCTCTCAGTAATCTTATCATGTTGTATCTGTCGTCTGGAAGACGACTTTCTTTTTGGGGGGGATGATGTTAGTCGGATATTTTACTTGTTGTCGTTTGCTTGTTGTCGGCCGTGGTTGGCCTCGGTCATACTCGGCAGTTGTCAAATAAAACAATAGTTAGTAAAGAATAATAATGTCATGTAATGTCATGTACTCTCGGCAAAACATGTTCAAATTAGTGTTAATGTAATGATGTTATGAAACGTCGTGTCGGTTGGTTGTCTAACCACCGCCGAGCGTTATATGTAGTCGGGTGGGAATAGTCGGATTATGCTATGCTGCTATTGATGCTATGATAATAATGAATGAGTTTTGTTGCCGATAATTATACTGTAAGCATTGTGATACCCTTTGTACATGATATTCCTGAGAATGAATAAAGTTTCTGGCATTTTACTATGATATCTTCCAGTTTACTGTTTTATCCTATGTTCTGTATATTACACGTTTGCCAGTAAGTAGAATCCTATTCCGTAGGCAAACATAGGGTTCCTTACTCCTGTGTTTATGTATAAATAAGAGCAGCCTTGCTCGTTATTTTCTTTAACCGTGCTTGTGATAACAAAACATTGAGCCTTAGTTGCCGGCCTCCTTGTTATTCAGTATATGTTCAACTTTGTCTAGTGTAATTTGGTTTGATCTTTTATTGTATGCTTGTCTTCTTGCTACAATCTGCTGTTCCAAACGTGTAAT
Organism: Sequoia sempervirens; assembly: GCA_007258455.2. NCBI lineage: Eukaryota > Viridiplantae > Streptophyta > Pinopsida > Cupressales > Cupressaceae > Sequoia > Sequoia sempervirens. The sequence continues at coordinate 221,664,510 of VDFB02168118.1, forward strand.
TGTTGTTGGAAAGTTTTGAGGAAATAAATCTTATGCCTACCTTGCTTTGATCTACAGTCTCAAAATCTTTCGGTGTTATTGTTTTATGTTTTGCTTTCATGAACTTTTTTTTAGCTTATATATGAAAGTACAATGAGTCTTTGGATGTGTTTTGGAAACAAGTTTGTTTAAGCTTTGTGTTTACCAACCATTCCCCGTTTACTTCTAAATTCTCTTGCTCTGAATTTACTTGAGAAGTTAGAAGCGCCATTAGTTTAGGCCTAGTTGTAGTTGAAGTTGCAAAATCAGAGAAAACCTCAGCTACGACACAAGGAGTTTTGTAACCTTGTGCTCTTAGCTGAGATAAAAAGATCGGAAATTAGTTTAGCATTTCTTTTTATGCATAATCAGCAAAAGAGGGAGCTTCCCCTCCTAATTTGAAGAGCAGTCTATTTTTGCATAGCTGTCCGTTTCCAATCCGCACTCCAGAGGTGCGAATTGAAACGCCAACACATTTGCTTGTTCTTGCTCCATAATATATCCCATCACTATCTCTAATGGCACAAGTACATTATTCTTTCCAGGGCAAGGTTTGATGCCTTGCCCAGGTATTCCACACAAATGGGCTTCCACTGGACTGTTTGAATTAGAATATTTAACATCACATCTATTGCAAATCCAAATGTAACCCCCACCATTTGGAACTGGTTGTATCATATCAACATATTTACATAGAGGAGAATTCAGATCTGATTTATTTGAGTTGTGGAGCTAGAACTAGTTGCCACTGTGATTCCTATGGCAAGAAATTTTATAAACAACACATTCCAAACAAAAACAACACATTTGAAACAAAAATTAGATATATAAAACTTAGCTCTTTTGAGTTTTTGATACATTCATAGAAGAATGGAGAAACATAGATAAACAAACAAAGAATTTGTTTCATGTTTGTAAAACAAAAATGGAGGAAAAAAATGGAAGAAAACGTACCTCTTTGCAAAAATATCCTTCTATGATCTTCTTGGCAGCCAATGAAATCTTGTAAACACATAGGAATGGCAATGCAATCGTTGTAGGACCTTCAAAGATCAATCTTCAACTCCCTTTGTTGATTCAACAAGAAAAAATGAATGTTGAGCCTCTTGGAATGATATTTGTTGTTTGCAAAACAAATGAACTAAAATGAACTTGTTTTAGTGTTTCATGTGTTTTAGAAGTCACTTTTAGGGTTGAGGAAGAATTCTGGGGTGTCCATTCAAAGTCAAATAAAAAAATTAAAAAAGGCGCTGCTGTGTTGATGGGTTTGCTGTGGGTGCATTTGGGTTTGCCCCAGACAAACTGGGTTCCTTGCCGGCATGTCCTTCTTGGACCCACAGGTGGACTGGATTGGAACCAGGATCTGGTTCAAACTGGATCCGGAGCTGGCTTGTCCGCAGGTGATTCCGGTAACTAGCTTTAGCTTTTAGCTAGAATTGGTCTTCCATCTTGTCCATGGAAAAGTAGACCTTTGAGGGCTTCTCCATTTTCAGTTAGCATCCATTTTATTTTTGTGACAGAAAATGGACTTGATGCTATATGCTGCGCATGGTACCTGATAAAACCTTTCATATGCAGATCTGGGCAGAAATGTGGGCCATGGCATCCTTAAGTTTTTGATTTGGAATTGGAACAGAGTTTGAATGCTCAAGGTTGTGTAAGAAGGCCATGGCCTCTCTAATCTTCAGTGCATGGTCGTTTTAGTTCTATACTGATGGAAATGCATCTATGATTAAGTGAAGAGTGGCTGCGGTAGATTGATTTCTGGACAGGGTGTTCAAGTTCATGAGAGCATATGTGTAGTTGATGATACAGTCAATCAACACATGACATTTGAAAATAATCTTCACAAGATTTAAAATTTTAAGTCAAAAGTCAGTTAGAACTTAGAAACCATGAACATGAATTGCAAATAAAATGGGGCAAGCAAGATAGATGTCCTCTCACAAAATTGAGTTGTTGGGGAAAGACCACACGCTCTTGGAACTGAATCTCCAAAGACCCAGGAAATGAACCCTAAATGTTTACAGATTTCAGAATCCACCAACGCCACAAAGTAGTTCCTAAATATCCATGAGCTTTACTAATCCTGAACAGCCATAGTTCCATGACAAAATCATAAAAACTAGGAGAAAATGCAGAAGAAAAAGGCAAGTGGACTTGGATGCTATATCCCAAGCATGGTACCTGATGAAACCCTTCATATCTTCTTTGCAGATCTGAACAGAATTGAGGGCCATGGCATCCTTAATGTTTTGATTTGGAACAAAGTTTGACAGGTCATGGCTGTGTAAGGAGGCCATGGCCTGCCTAATCTTTAGTGTATGGTCCTTTCAGCTCTAGATTGATGGAAATGGATCTGTGGTTAAATGAAGAGCGGCTGTGGTAGATTGATTTCTGGACAGGGTTTTCAGGTTCACGAGGGCATATGTTTAATTGAGGATACAGTGAATCACCATGTGGCAGTTGAAAATGATCTTCACAAGATTTAAAAAATTAACATTTGAAAGTCAGTTAGAATTTAGAAACCATGAACATGAATTATGGATAAAACAGGGCAAGATAGATTTCCTTATTTTAACTTACAAAACTGAGTTGTTGGAGAAAACAGTTTTCAAGACCACACACACTTGGAACTGAATCTCCAAACACTCAGGAAATAAATCCTAAATGTTTACAAGTTTCTGAATCCTTCAAAGCTCACAAGTACTTCCTGAATACCCATGAGTTTGGCTAGTCCTGAACAGCCATAGTTCCATGACAATGATTTTAAGAATTTAGGAGAAAACACAGAAGAAGAGGGCAAGTGAAAAAGATGACCACTTGGCACATGAGGATTGTTTCCGAGGTGAAACTTCTTGAGCAAGAAGAGATAAGGTAGTCTAAAATGAAACTTGAGACAGTTAATTTGACAATTGACAGAATTACAAACAGGATATGGATCCATTGGTGCAGATGAGTCTGCAGGACGAATCATAAATTAGACAGGCAGTTGATAGGAAGAAAGCCGGATCAGTGGCCAGAAGCTATATGCTGCAAAAAGGCACACATTATGCATAAAATTCCGTACCAGATCACAATTAAATTCATCCTTGTTTTGCCTGGTGAGTTTGAGTGGAATGTCCAACAGCTAGTCAGAAATGGAAAACAGCATCTGGTATGTTGCTTGTAAAAGGAAGTGTAGAAGTTGAAGAAACCTCCTGAAGCCTGGTATGCCAAGATCTGTGAAATAAAGCTCAATTCTGATATCTGCTCTAGTAAGCGCATTTTGCATCTGAGTTTTTACCAAGGACTTGTATGAAGACTGACCTTTCCATGCCAGAGCTCTCTGATGGGCAATACAACCTTTTCTTTTGGGTGCGACAATATTATTGAGCTTCTTTGTAGGATAAGTATTTAAGGCTGATGACTGAGGATATGAGGGCAAATCCACCTGGAATTGCTGTTGAATGGGTGGAAGACTTGGAGGTGTATTCTGTAGCCAGTTCAATGAAAGATGTAGAGGAACTCCAAACACTCAGTAAGGTTTCTTATGCAGAATAAGTGATAAGGTCTCTTATGCAGAATAAACATACCTTTCTGTTCAAGACGTGGTTAGGGCATCTACTGACAGGGAAACTCAGGCCTACTTCTGCCTGGGTAGTGTACATAATGTCTAGTACTAAATTCAGAGGCAAGTTTGTGTGTTTGCATCCCATATTCTCCTATTCCTCATCTATTTATACGTTAGCAAATATTTATGTTACTATTGTAAATATTCTATGTCTGGCATAATCCTAATCAAATCAGTAGCTTTCTTAAATCTTAGTTAAATCCTTTGCTTTAATTTTACGTATTAGGGTTTGGGACTTGTGACACTAGATATTACTTCTTTCCTTTTTTGGAAGAATATATGTTTAGTTTTTATGCATAGTGACATGTTTGTCATGTGGGACATTTTAGGCCCTTATGAAGGTGGCGTTTGGAAGGTCCGGGTTGAATTACCAGAGGCTTACCCTTACAAGTCTCCCTCCATTGGATTTCTGAATAAGATTTTTCATCCAAATGTGGATGAAATGTGAGTACACTCTTCTCTGTAAAACTAATCTATAGAAATAACTAGGAACATACTTATGATCTTGTTTAATGTTTTGAAAAATAAACTGTAATTTTGGTTTTCCATGTCATGTTGATGATTCATATTGTGTTTGTTACTTTAGGTCGGGCTCTGTATGCTTAGATGTTATCAACCAAACATGGAGTCCAATGTTTGGTGAGGCATTTACCTTCAACCCCTGTTAAGATTATGGTTGATGGCCATCTTTCTGTAACTTGCATGAAGCTTTTAGTTGGTTGCTCTTTGCAATGATACCTGGCAATATGTTGATGCAGACCTCGTCAATGTATTCGAAGTTTTCCTTCCACAGCTATTACTTTATCCGAATCCAACAGACCCATTGAATGGAGATGCAGCCTCACTTATGATGAGGGACAAGCAGCAATATGAACAAAAAGTAAAAGGTAAAGATTTCTACAAATGATTTAGGCTAACTATCCTTATTTTTGATTCATAGGACATTTGTCGAGTCACCTGTATCAAGATACATATATTAATCAACAGTTTTTATTTTTGGTAGCAAGTCTTAGTTTAGCACAGTGACTATGTCCATAAATGGCTTCTGGGATTTGTTTACTCATCATTTTTTACATGGGTGTTTACAGAATATTGTGAGCGATATGCGAAGGCCGAAAATGTATCAAACTGTCCTGAAGAAAGTGATGATGAGGAAGAAGCCAGTGAAGGCGAGTTAGATTCTGACGATGATGAAGTAGCAGGGCATGCAGACCCATGAAGTAGAGAGAACTAAACCGAATCTCTTGTACATGATAATTCATGAATTTGTACATTCAATTTTTTTTTTTCTGAAAGAGTTCTCTTGCACGAACACTTTTATGGCAATTAAAGTTTCTTTTTGTTGACCTCTTTTAGGGAGATGAGTTCTTAATCTTTGGTCAAGAGGTCATGATTCAAATTTCTCTGATTTAATTTTCTTCTGCAAAACATTCAATTTCCTTTCAACATTTTACTGGGAATGGTCAATTCTTTTCCAATATCATCTGGCATTTGCTGTTCCTATTTCCTATAATGAATGTCAATAATTAGAATTGCAAGATGATTATCTGGAGAATTATGAGTTCAGAACAGATCAATGAACTTGGCATTTAATGTCATGTGATGATTTTATTTAATTGGTGCAAATGCAGAATTATGTAAGGATTCTTTAAGAATCTTTTCCCTAAGGATTTTAGCTGACTAATCTGGTGACTATGAAGGAAACAATGCTTAAGATTCTAGTAGTTGCACAGGAGATCTAAAATTTGATCTTTTGTCATCTTTGCGTCCATTATATATCATAGTTCTAAAACTGAAACTCAGCAACCCAAAATTTTGGCATGCACGGGACCTGACAAAATTAAGAACATATATAAATTCATTAATAAAGACACATAACACATAAAATATTGTTAAAAAGTATAAGGAATGAATTTAGATAATGCATAGCTAGGAAATGTATAGAAATTGATAAAATCCACAGCAGAGAAAACATTTTGGAATTTTTGTTTTTGCTAGGCTAGAGATTTCCAAAATATGGGGCAAAACCTGGTGAATACTTGCCTGCTAAGTTACTGGCTGAGAAGAACTGATGAGTACTTGTGAGTTGGGCTAATAGCAGCAGAGTTTTAAAACCATGGTATATATCTCAATTGACAGTCTTAAAAAAAATTGATTATCTCTGCAATTATGATGACTATACCACAAAATGAATAGAAACCTAGGAGACATGCCAAGAATTCTGGAACAATGAGACATTTATCAAGGATATTCTTAAGGCTCTACAAAATCCCTTGGAGAGCATGAATGGTCATTTATACCATCTTGAGCAAGAAACAGGTTGGAGGAGGATCATGGATGATCACATTGATGCCCTCAACACTCTCAACGCCAACGTTGGGGATCTGGTGACAAAACAAATCTGGTGGTCAATGTCTTAAACATGCATAACCATATCTGTCACAAAGATCATGGTCAGCTTAATTCTCTGACCCAACCATTGTCAATGTAGAGGATGATGCAGATGGGTATGTTTGATCCTCTCTCCTTGTTCTGTGGCCATCTTGTTCGGTTCACTGTGTTGGTTTAGTACACTGTATTCTTGATTTTACTCTCTCAGTAGGATACTAATCGTTGTTTGAGGATCTTTTGTAATAATTGCTATTCATCTCTTTTCAATAAAGTCTTTCTAATTATTAAAAAATGACGACAATACCAGAACATTGATTTGCAGCTTGTTTTAATCTGTTCTATACCAGTCTAGTGTTCATCATGTTGGGAATGATGATTTTGCAGATACAGCAAAATGCCTTACCACACAATAATATGTAGTGTATCTTCTTAGAGTAGTAACATTTTGCGGGTGGGAAGTTGTCTAATAATATAACACCCCATGAATTAGAGAACATTTATAGATGCACAATTTTGATAAATAGGAAGAATGCATTCCAATCAGTCAAATTTTCATCAAGCTGACTGGAGAAAACAGGGTATAAATAAGCTTTGGCTTTTGTTTGTAACACATGCTTTTATTCCAAGCAATCACGAGTTATTGATTTTTTTATGTAATGTTCCAGTGAAATATATGGATGTCCACCCATTCACAAACATTTTAGAGATGTTGAACATGGAGAAAACATTCTCTTGAAAATAATAATTTGGGAGTATCTTTGGGACGTCCTCCCAAAATTTGGGGCATTCCTCTTTTTGGTGCAATCTAGGTAGGGGGGTCAATTGAACAACCACCTAAACCTAGCAGCATTGACAACAAAATACATGCCAAGTAGAAGCAAAAACATTGTTAATTTGATTTCATTAACATAAAATGTCCTTAAAGGCATACGATAGGCTTTAAAGAAGCCTAAACTAAATACACACATACACATAAATTGACCTACACCTATGGATAAAATTCCCTCTATATGGATTATCCTCTAGTTAACTAGTCTTTCTCGATGCTCTCTCTCTTTTATGAATGTATGACCTAAGGGTTCCTTTAGGAGCTTACGCTTTGCCCCTCTTTCGTTTCTTTTACATTTGCTACCTCTACACAAATGATTGATGTTTTAATTCTCCTTTGGAAAGATGCCATTGAAATTGTTCCAAACATTTCCTTTATTTTCTTGTTTGAATATGCTTCTACTTTGCCTTGCATAATGGTTCTTTATTAGTCAAGTATTGGCCCATATAGACAATAGTACTAGTGGAATGCATGCCCACACGAATCTAAAGAGTTGCCACCCATAAAAGGTCAATGGTCATATCAAGAAGAAAGAACAATTGCCAAATAATAATTGACTTCAACACTCATGCCGCACAAGACATAAAATAAAAATGCACAACCTTAATATGAAGAGCAACACTTACTAAAATGTACAAGACCACCAGTTATTTTGCCCAAGATCCCTGCTTGCAACTAAGAACATGTGATCTAAGTTGGCATACTAGAGAATAAAATGAGTCAACTTCGACAAAAGACAATAGCATATGCCTACAAGAGTCAACATCATCATGATTCATACTAGGTGTCATTTTTGCCTTGCAATTGAAGTTGTTCTAGATGTTGTTGAAGCTAATTGCTGAAAACACATCACTATTGAAGATGAAATTGATTGTTTCCAAAGATGAAATAGGCTTCTACCAAAGATGCAAATATATTTATTTGTTCCCAAGGTTCGTTGGAACATTCTTTGATCTCCTTGACTCAACCAAGCATGCCATTTTTTCAAAAACTTCCCACACAAGATCAAAATCATTAGTCAAATTTTATTTTGTTTTTGATAATGCAAGATTGCTCATAGACTCAAATTCTCTTGCATCATACATGTTGGGTAAGAAGCTTGTGAGCATGGTGCACACAAAGTAAAGTTGAGTGGTAGAAACATCTTTTCGAAATGTGACCAATCCTTAACATGTTCCATTATTGAACTTATATACATAAGAAGAAACATCTTCCTTCACCTCTTCCAACTTTTAGTTGGGCCATATCTCATCCTCCTTTGCCAAGTTTGACTATTTACTTCTATTCATCTTGTGAATATCCATCCACCAGAGTCTTCCAAATACTTCTCTTTCTTTCTTTCTTGTTTTGTAGGTTTTGACCCAACATTGTTTGTCCACCCCCACCAAATGCTCCTCTCTCTCTCTCTCTCTCTCTCTCTCTCTCATGGGATTTGACCAACTATTATTTGTCCACCTCCACCAAAAGTCTTTTCCTTCTTCACTCAACACTTCTTCCACCTCACTTATGTGGTTCCATATCTACAAATTCTACTCCTACCATCGAATGGTACTTAATCTCTTCTTGTGCACTCAATTGCACCCCCTTTGCCAAAACTTCCACACCCTCTAAAGGACATACTTCCTTTGATTCCTCTATATTTGTGACAAGACTTGCGTGAGAGGAATAATAGAAATTGAGCGCTTTCTCAATTGTCCTAATCTCCTCTTTGAGTAGAATATAGTCTTCTACTTTCTCATCAAAAATAGGGTCCCCATGATTTGTTTTTCAATTTTGTATTGGCATTTGCCACACATTTGTCAACTCTATTTTTTGATACTCCTATAAGAGTTTCTCTTTGTACAATAGCTGAAAGGAAAGCCAAGTGCATAAACGCTTTCCTAATGCAAATCAATCAGGAGAGGGGTTGCAAAACTTTGTTTCAAATATTTAAGATTCATAGTTTCTCTTAAGAATGCACATGCAATTAATTAATTTTAAATTAAAAGCATAAACAATAACACAAATTTTACATGGGAAAACCCTTTTGGGAAAAAACCCACACCAAAGCACAAATCAATTGTATTTTCAATAAAAGACAATTACAATACAATGTTCAGAGTCTATGCTCTTGCAAGTGTTGATTCATTGTGATACAATTTTAGAGTGAGTCTGACAACATAACAATAGATATATAATCTCTCAACCTTACAACATAACAATAGATATATAATCTCTCAACCTTACATCAAATGCACTAAGGCATAAATATATACTTCTCATACATGGGGGCAAAGCATTCCATGTGTCAATCTCCTAGTCTTTGCATGCATGCAAACTAAAAATCAACTTGCATGAGTCCCAAGTGACTGTTGGATGTTGTGGATGTGTTGCTGATATGTGGTTGTCATTGATGTCAACACTATTAGCATTTGGTGTATTAGAGGCTGTATATGTCGAGGATATTGAGAAAATTGTAAAAGAAAGTGTTCCAAGTTCCCAGTGGAACTGTGCAGGTCATGAAGGCGTTTTGTTCTTTAAGTTGAAGTTCAACTGCTATGGACTAAAGGGTTTATTCTTGAGAGTATCTAGATCATCTACCAAAAGTTTCAGAGATCTGCATATAAATTTGATCATGTTGTGGTCTGACAGTGTTTCTATGGTCTCTGCCAGTGTTCCTGAGTGAAGTTTGTGTGATTATGAAAATCTTAGTTGCTATAAATGTTTCTTGGTGCTCTTGGATGTTTCTAGATCATGCTCTATCTTTGTGGTACGTCCACATTGATTGGTGTGCTCGTAGTTGAAGATCTTTTCTTGCGTATGTTCGATTTTTCTTGTTCTTGGCCGACATGTTGGTTGTAGCATGTTGTGGATCTTCGAGGTGAAATTAATTGAAGTATTTTTGTGTTGGAGTTAATTTGGGTCCTCACTATGTTGTGGCCGACCTTAATGAATTCGCATTTAAAAATTTATTTGTAAATTTGGGCCGACATTGAAAATATGCTTTATTTTCCTAGCCGACTAAAGTTGTTGATGAAATCTCATGTAGCGGATATATAAGAGCGATTGTTTCATCGGTGTAGTGTGTTGAGAAGGTGCTCTTATGTGTGTATGTGCGAATATCATTCAATTGCAGAGTGGAGTGTGAAGAAGATCGAGCGAAGTGTGAAGTAGTTTGTGAAGGAGTTTTTTGTGCTTAATTGGAACTGTAATCAGGCTTGTGTAGAAGCTATTTTCTCAGTTCATACCCTCCAAATTTTAATCCTATTCTATATTGTTGGGCAGTGAGCTCTTGGTAGTGTGCTTGAATGCATGTGCATTCTCCTTTATTGATTTTATTATACTTTTAATAGGGTATAATCTTGTGGACTAATATCCATCGTGGTTTTTCCCCTAACAAAGTTTCCACATAAAAAATCTTGGTGTTCTCTGTCTCTCTGATGTGTTAATTGTTTATGGTTGATTGCTTATTCATCAGATCTGAGATTAAGTTAAGTAAAGTTTGAAAAGTTTATTATGCTATGACAAGTGATTCACCCCTCTCCTTCCGCCCCCTCTCAGTTGTCTGTCCTTGTTTTGCCAACAATTGGCATCAGAGCAATTTCCTCTAAAGAAGTCTAAAAGTTTGAGGTGATTCAAGATGGCAACATTCAAGGACAGTCCAAGATTTGATGGAACTAATTACTCACTGTGGAAAGTTAGGATGCAATGTCACCTAAGGTGTATTGGTGAAGCCTACTGGAAGATTACAAAAGATCCATATGTTATTCCTTAGAATGGTCCCTCTACTGTTGATGAGATCAAGATCGCAATATTAGGGATATTGAAGCTTTGGTGAGTGCTCTAACAGATTCAGAGATGGCTAATGTGTTAGGTTTGGAGACAGCTCATGAGATTTGGATGAAACTAGAAACCTTGTATGAAGGAGATGCATAGGTGAAGATGGCTAGGCTACAGAGCTTCAAAGGCAAGTATGGGAATTTGAAGATGGGTGAAGATGAAAATCACTTCTTTTATGCGAGTAAATGAAATAGTGATGGGTATTACATGTGCGGTGGTTCTCTCTAGATGAGGATGAAATTGTGGCTAAGATACCAGATCCTTGCCTCCCTCCTACAAAGTGAAGGCTCACACCATTGAAGAGCTCAGATCGGTAACAAAGATGTCAAGAGACACACTGGTTGGTAAGCTTGCTACTTTTGAATTAAGTGAATTTGGTGAATCTATTCCGAAAACTGAATCAACATTCAAGGCTACTATATTTGGAAGTAATAAGCAAAGATATGGTCCAGGGGAATGTTCCAGATTCAAGTATGATGAAGAACTAAAACAACTTGAAAATAAAGAAAGAGAGGTAGAAGAATTGGAAGCACTGATTGTAAAGAAAGAAGGCAGAGGAAAAGGTAAGTATGAAGGAGTGTTCCCTATTAAATGTTTTTCATGCAGTAAAATAGGTCATTTTGCATCAAGATGTCCTGAAAGAGTTCCTAGAACTAAGCCTAACAAGTCTAGATTCTAAAAGAAATGTTACTTTGTTGAAGGAGTGACAGATGATGAGTCTGATAAGGATAATGGAAATGATGAAGAATGGGTTTTCATTGCTATCGTTGAAAATAGTCCTGTGGCTATTGAATCTACTAAAGATGAGAAAGCTCTTGCAGCCTGAGTTGAAGTAAAAGATGAGTGGGTTATTGATAGTGGATGCTCACATCATATGACTGGTGATAAGAACAAATTTGTAAGTCTAGAGAAGTATGATGGTGGTATTGTAAGATTTGGAGACAACAATGTGGGTGTGATTCATGGCAGAGGTTCTATTTGTTTTGGTGGTAAGGATAACACTGATGATGTTCTTTATGTTGAAGGCTTGAAGCACAATCTTTAAGTGTTGGATCGACAGTGGGCAAAGGCTATGATCTACAATTCAAAGACGAAAGATGCAAGATACGTGGATGTTCTAGAAATATGATTGCTACAGGTAAACAGACATAAGGTAATATTTTTCACTTGAATTTACTAGTGGGAGTTGTTTAATTGCTCAAATAGATGAAAGCTGGTTGTGGCATAGGAGGCTGTCATGTAAATTTTGATAACATTGTCAAAGTAAGTTCCACTCAAGTAGTAAGAGATCTACCTAAGTTAGTGAAGCCTGCTAACACAATTTGTAAGGAATGTTAGATGGGTAAACATACTAGAGTCTCCTTCTGGAGCAAACAATTTCATTCAAATGACTTGCTAGAGCTGCTACATACTGACCTTTGTGGTCCCTCTAGAGTCAAAAGTATTCATGGAGAAAGTTTCAAGGCTATGGCAAAAAATGAGAAAGGTCTGAAAATCAAGTGTTTGAGATCTGACAAAGGTGG
>VDFB02168118.1:221676802-221728436 GCA_007258455.2 Sequoia sempervirens
AATCTTTTTAGGTTACTCTACTAAGAGCAAGGCCTACCGATGCTATAATAGAAGGAGAAAGATGGTTGAGAGTGCAAATGTTAGAGTTGATGAGGATTCTGTCAAATCATCCAAATATTGTGGATATGATTCAGATGAGGACAACACAAACAAAGGGAAGAATGTTCAGACACATAATCAACTTCAAATTGTGCCATATGTTCCATATGTTCCATATGTTCTAGTAAAACAACCTCAATTTGTTCCAGTAAATCAAGTCAAGAAGTAGAGACAAGTGCAAGTGCAGGTGGAAGATCAGAAGAATCAGAAGTTGAAGAAAATTCCAAAACTCCAAGGTATGTAAGGCTAAACCATTCTAAAAGCCAAATTATAGGAGATAAGAATAAAGGAGTGCAAACTAGAAGAAATATTGCAGAAGAGTATTGCCTGATTTCCAAGATTGAACCTAAACATGTCACTAAAGCCTGCCAAGATGAACACTGGATGGAAGCTATGAAGGAAGAGTTGACACAAATTGAAAAGAATGACACGTGGATACTGGTTCCCAGACCTAAAGACAAAAATGTGATTGGTACTAAATTGGTGTTTTAGAACAAGTTGAATGAACAAGGTGAAGTGGTCCAGAATAAATCAAAACTGGTATGTAAAGGGTATTCTCAGATAGAAGGTGTTGATTTTGAAGAAACTTTTGCCCCTATTGCCAAAATCGAAGCTGTTAGATTATTTCTTGCTTATGTTGCATACAAGGACTATAAAGTCTATTAGATGGATGTGAAGTCAACATTTATGAATGGAGAACTAGAAGAAGTATACATTGAACATCCTGATGGAATTCAGCTAACTGACAAGGAAGATATGGTTTGCCACCTAAAGAGAGCTCTATATGGACTCAAGCAAGCCCCCAGAGCTTGGTATGCTAGATTGGACAAATACTTACTAAAGTTTGGATTCACTAAAGGTACAACTGATAGCAACTTATATTTCAAATTGGATCATGATAAAGAGTTAATTATAGAAGTCTTTGTTGATGACATCATTTTTGGAGGAGATGACAATCTATGTATGAAGTTTGCTGATGAGATGAAGGATGAATTTGAGATGAGTATGATTGGAGAGATGAAGTTTTTTCTAGGATTACAAGTGACCCAGTTAGACAAGGGGATATTCATATCTCAGTCCAAATATGTGAGCTACTGAAGAAATTTGGGATGGAAGATTCAAAGCCTGTTGGTACTCCCATGGTGATCGGATGTAAGCTAACACAAAATGATGATTCTCCTAAGGCAAATTAAACTAGATACAGGTCAATGATCGGTGGATTGCTTTATTTAACCCAAACTAGACTAGATATTATGAATGTTGTATGTATGGTTGCTAGATTTCAAGTTGATCCAAAAGAATCACATGTGACTATTGTTAAGAGAATCTTTAGATATCTGAAAGGAACAATTGACTTTGGACTTTGGTGTCCAAAGGATGATGATCTCACTTTGAGTGCATATACTGATGCAGATTGGGTTGGTGATGTAGATGACAAGAAAAGTACTAGTGGTGGTGCTTTCTTTCTAGGAAAGAAGCTAGTGTCCTAGTTGAGCAAGAAGTAGAATTCCATTTCTCTATCTACTGTTGAAACATAATATATTGTTGCTGCAAATAATTGTACTCAAGTAATATGGATGAAACAAATGTTGAAAGATATCATGGTGATATATGAAGAGCCTATTGCCATATATTGTGACAATTCAAGTGCAATAAATATTTCAAAGAATCTGATACTGCATTCTAAGACTAAACATATATCAATCAAGTTTCACTTCTTGAGGGAGAAAGTGAATGAGAAAGAAGTCAAATTGGAGTATGTGCCTACCAAATAACAGATTGCATACATCTTTACTAAACCGTTGCCGAATGATACTTTTGAGTATCTTAGAGGAATGTTAGGGGTAATTACCCCTCCTAATAAGAACTAAGAGATGCATTTACTTGCATCAATTTGTGAGCTATATTGCTATATTCTGATCCAAATTGATGTTTTCATGGCTGCTACCCAGGGGGAGTAGTCAGACATGCAAATATGTGGTTCATAGCGTGTATATGGAAAGGTCATGGTTACCTTTGTCATTGATGTCAAAGGGGGATAAATGCAATGTGAAAAATCTTTTTAAGGGTCGAAGAGCAATTGAGAAGAGTTAGAACCAAAGGGAAAGCAAGTGTGTTGGGTTGATGGTATTTTTCACATCATGTGTTGCCATCAATGCCAAAGGGGGAGATTGTTGGATGTTGTAGATGTGTTGCTGATATGTGGTTGTCATTGATGTCAACACTATTAACATTTGGTGTATTAGAGGTTGTATATGTCGAGGATATTGAGAAAATTGTAAAAAAAAGTGTTTCAGGTTCCCAGTGGAACTATGCAGGTCATGAAGGCGTCTTATTCTTTACGTTGAAGTTCAGCTGCTATGGACTAAAGGGTTTATTCTTGATAGTATCTAGATCATCTACCAGAAGTTTCAAAGATCCACGTATAGATTTGATCATGTTGTGGTCTGATAGCGTTTCTATGGTCTCTATTAGTGTTCCTGAAGTTTGTGTGATTTTGGAAATCTCAGTTGGTGTGGATGTTTCTCTGTTGTTTCTTAGTGCTCTTGGATGTTTCTAGATTGTGCTCTATCTTTGTGGTACGTCCACATTGATCGGTGTGCTCGTGTTCGAAGATATTTTCTTGCGTATGTTTAGTTTTTCTTGTTCTTAGCTGACATGTTGGTGGTAGCATGTTGTGGATCTTTGAGGTGAAATTAATTGAAGTTTTTTTATGTTGGAGTTGTTAATTTGGGTCCTCACTATGTTGTGGCTGACCTTGATGGATTCACATTTAAAAATTTATTTGTAAATTTGGGCTGACATTGAAAATATGCTCTATTTTCCTGGCCGACTAAAGTTGTTGATGAAATCTCATGTAGCGGACATATAAGAGCAATTGTTTCATCGGTGTAGTGTGTTGAGAAGGTGCTCTTATGTGTGTATGTGTGAATATCATTTGATTGCAAAGCAGAGTGCAGAAGATTGAGCGAAGTGTGAAGTAGTTTGTGAAGGAGTTTTCTGTGCTTAATTGGAACTGTAATCAGGCTTGTGCAAAAGCTATTTTCTCAGTTCATACCCTTCAGATTTTAATCCTATTCTGTATTGTTGGGCAGTGAGCTCTAGGTAGTGTGCCTGAATTCATGTGCATTTCCCTTTATTGATTTTATTATATTTTTAACAGGGTATAATCTTGTGGACTAACATCCACTGTGGTTTTTCCCCTAACAAGGTTTCCACGTAAAAAATCTTGGTGTTCTTTGTCTCTTTGATGTGTTAATTGTTTATGGTTAATTGATCATTCATAAGATCTAAGATTAAGTTAAGTTTGAAAAGTTTATTATTCTATGACAATTGATTCACCCCCCCTCTCAGTTTTCTGTCCTTGTTTTGCCAACAACGACCTGATTAGCAACCTTTCAAACATGTAAGTACATGCAACAATGATCTATAATTAGAGGTTTACAATTAACTTGTATATTAACTTAAATTACAGTTAATCCCGATCCAACAAAATTGTGTGACTATGTTGTTTAACCATTGAAATTACAAACTAGGTTCACGTTTATATAACTTAATGAAATTAACTAATTACTAAAGGGTTGCAATTAGAAAACAAATAAAGAATGAAAGACAAGAGAGAGAAGAAGAATAAGACAGAAGAGAGAGAGGAACACAAGCTTGATAACATAGTTTGTCCAATTAGGACTACGTCTTCGGGTCCACTTCTCAATGATGGACCGCTTTCATTAATGATGCCAAACTTGAATTTCCTTTGTTACATAAAAACACGTCCAAAAATTGGCATAAAAATCTCTCACAATCTCTCTCAACACTTGAAGACACTCCAAATGTCTTCATGTATACAATAATCTCCTCCTTTGCGTAATTCCAATAAGCCTATTATTCTCTCCAAAAGAATTCTTCACATTTCACAATAATTTCCAATGTCCCTGAAAGGCCAAACTCTTCCCCTTTTTATACATTTGATTTTGCCTAAAATGGTTTAAAACCATATGATTTTCAAATTATCCCAATCTCCTATTTACAACAGTAAATCCTTTAAAAATAATACACCTGTTAAAATAAATAGCCCTTATAATTTTGGGCTTTACAATATTCTCGTACAATATCATTTCAATTTGATAAACACCTTTAAAATTAACCTAAAAACCCCTTAGGATATTCTCACAAATCTTAACATGTAAATAGGGATATGGATTTCAAGCCTTAAAAATTGGGATATGGATTATCTTTTAATAATCCCCTTAAAATTACATTTAAATCCTTTAAGGCTCGAGCTTTTATATTTTATGATATTTGCCTTTTAAAATCTTTATAGATTCGAGCTTCATGTTTCAAATATCTTTTATAAACCTTTTAAAGTCTTAGAGCCCTTATAAAATATTTATGCATTTTATTTTAAAGGGTTTGGCTCATATTTTGGGCTTAATTTCTAATTTAAATAAGATAATTTCCCTCAACTGCTTATGCCACATCACCTTGTCTTGCCACATCAACAACAATGTTGACTGTACTTGCTGACTGTATCCGTTGACTGTATAGGTCAACCTATCCTTTTGGAAACTTTAAATAGATCTATCTTGCTCATACAAACTCTGTTTGATGCGATTCAAAAGGTGTCAAAACCATATTGACAAGCCCTTCGATCTGAGACTACTTTTTCCTAATTTGGAGATGATCTATTTTTTAGCCTTGCATCGACACTTGATTTGCCTGTTTAACCGAACCTTTGACTAAGCATAACTTCTACATACAAACTCCTTTTGAGCTCGTTCAAGTTGCGTCAATATCGTGTCAATGAGTTCTTTCCAATGATGTTGATTTAGATAAATTTTGAGAATAAAATTTTTAGGTTTTCTGGATCCACCTGGATCATTCCTCCCCATTGAGAAGCTTTTGGACCACCAAAAGTTTATTTTTACATAGAATTTGAGCTAGGGCATTGTCACCCCACTTTCTCAGTACCATCTATCCACCCTGCTAGAATCTTGAACATCTAACTTGTTACAAACACGAAGAAAAATGAGATAGCATTGCTGATACAATTAACTGCATATTCATCAATATTCACTATCACATCCATCATCCACATAAAACTAACTAGTAGAATAACAAACAACAATACTGAATAAACTGATGTGAAGGAAAAAGTATCAACGTGTTGGATCTCCTGAATAGGAACATTGTTAGAAATTGAATCGTTCAAATCCTCTTTTACCACCTTTGGTTGAAGGCTTACATGTGCTTGCAATTGATCCTCACACTGTGTTGTCTATGACACCCTATCATCTTCATGCTTAGTATCACTAGCTGTTACAGACATGAGAGTTAAAACATTGCTTGCATTTATAATTATCTTCAAATGCCCTATGTTTACAACAGATTTATCACTCTTCATACGATGATTTTTCACAATGAATTCAATTCCATCCTTAAACAAATGATACATGTTAATTTCACTGTAGAAAATGGCTTTTCTGTCATACAAGTAAGGACTACCTAGAACCATCCCACATATGTCAATTGGAATTACATCTAACTCTACCTCATCTACAAACTAGGATGTGATTGCAAATCGGAGTTTACATTGCTTTGACACATGTAGCCGAGCATTATCATGCACCCAACCCAATGGATATAGCTCAGGATGAGGAGTTGTTTTTAATCTCAATTTCTTAACAACTTGTTTAGAGATTAAATTCACTTGTGATCCACTATCCATGAGTGTATCAATCTTTTTTTTTTTTTTTTTGCAATAGCCCTTATATGAAATAATTCATTCCTCTTACTTTCAACAGGTACTTCATTACACTTTACAAAAGAAGCATGGGAACTAGTACTAACAATAGGAATGTTACCTTTTATACCCACAACTGTGATCTTGGTTTCATCATTAGAATCTAATCCGAGATCATGCACGATAGTTTGCGGTCTTTTGCTTACCCTTTCAATCCTTGAACCATTTCGGTTTCTGATCAGGATGCAATTTCCAACACTTTGCATCTTTGTGCCCTTTCTTCTTGCAGTGTGAGCAATAAGGCTTATCCTCCTCTTTCTTTATAGTAGTTGTTTGTTGCATTTTCTCCATCCCTTTTCTTGCTCCCTTTATGTTTATTGGAGTCCATTAAGAGACCATCATGGCTATTCCTCGAGCTTGTTTCCAAATGAATGGCTTGCACACTAACTTCATCAAGGTTAGTTGGATTAAACATAAGTATTGTATGCCTCAACTTTTCATGTAATCCACCTATATACTTTAACAAAGTTTCTTATGTATATAATGGAATTCCCAAAATTAAAGCTCTTTTCCTAAACTCCTGTGTATAATCATGTACCCTTTGTCTTTTCTCTTGCTTTAATGATTTCCAATTCATTACTACTTTTTGCATATGACCTAATGGGTAGAATTGTTTCTTTAATGCAACTATAAAATCAAACCAAGAAAAAATAATTTTACCATATTGGCTTAGATCTTCTTGAGTCTTGCTCTCCCACTAGGTTAAGGCTGTGCCTCCTAGGTGAAGAGTGGCTAATTGGATTTTTTGAGAATCCTCAGTAAACTTGTAAATTCTATAATAAACTTCAATTTGATTTATCCAATTATAAAGTTTTTCTGCATCTAGTTCTCCATTAAAAGTTGGCAATTCAAATTTAACATCAAGCTTTAACAAAGGTGTATTAGCTTCAAACTGTACAGGTTGTTTCTTCTTTGAAGTAGACGAAGAAGATGAAGAGGATGAAGAAGAAGATGGGGAAGGAGGTTCAGGAGGGTCGCTACCACCTCCTACTCCTTTATCATCTTTTGAACTGGATTCACCTTCATTCTTCTTTTTGTTCTTGAGTTCCTTTTTCTTCTGTTGCTCGTCTCTCTTGGAAAAGAGCTTCCACCATATCCTTCATTTTGATAAATGCTTTCCGGAAAGCTTTCTCATCAAGCTCCATAGGACTTTGTTCAACTGCCATTTCTGATTGTGGAAAAGACCTTCATTTTCCGATCTCAGGATTGAACTCTGTAAGTGCACCTTCTCCTTGCTTCAATTTCAACCTGATAAACATTCACTTTTGCAATTTTCTGTTAAGAGGCTCTGATACCACTTTGATTTATAATTAGAGGTTTACAATTAACTTGCAAATTAACTTAAATTACAATTAATCTCGATCCAACATAATTGTGTGACTATGTTGTTTAACCATTGAAATTAAAAACTAGGTTCACGTTTATATAACTTAATGAAATTAACTAATTACTAAAGGGTTGTAATTAGAAAGCAAATAAAGAATGAAAGACAGGAGAGAGAAGAAGAATACGACAAAAAAAGAGGAACACGAGCTTGATAACGAAGTTTGTCCAATGAAGACTACGTCTCCGGGTTTGCTTCTCAATGATAGACTGCTTTCATTAATGATGCCAAACTTGAATTTTCTTTGTTACATTAAAAACGCATCCAAAAACTGGCATAAAAACCTCTCACAATCTCTCTCAACACCTGAAGGCACTGCAAATGTCTTCGTGTATACAATAATCTCCTCCTTTGCCTAATTCCAATAAGCCTATTATTCTCTCCAAAAGAATTCTCCACATTTCACAATAATTTCCAATGTCCTTGAAAGGCCAAACTCTTCCCCTTTTTATACATTTGGTTTTGCCTAATGTGGTTTAAAACCATATGATTTTCAAATTATCCCAATCTCCCATTTACAACAGTAAATCCCCTAAAAATAATACACCTGTTAAAATAAATAGCCCTTATAATTTCAGGCTTTACAATATTCCCATACAATATCATTTCAATTTGATAAACACCTTTAAAATTATCCTAAAACCCCTTAGGATATTCTCACAAATCTTAACATGTAAATAGGGATATGGATTATCTTTTAATAATTCCCTTAAAATTATGTTTAAATCCTTTAAGGTTTGAGCTTTTATATTTTATGATATTTGCCTCTTTTAAAATCTTTATAGATTTGGGCTTCATATTTCAAATATCTTTTATAAACCTTTTAAAGTCTTAAAGCCCTTTTAAAATATTTATGCATTTTATTTTAAAGGGTTTGGGTCATATATTTTGGGCTTAATTTCTATTTTAAATAAGATAATTGCACTCAATTGCTTATGCCACATCATTATCTGCCACCTCACCTTGTCTTGCCACATCAACAACAATGCTGATTGTACTTGCTGACTGTATCCGCTGACTGTACAGGTCAACCTACCCTTTTGGAAACTTTGACTGACTCTATCTTGCTCAACGGACTCCGTTTGACACGATTCAAAAGGTGTCAGAACCGTATTGACGAGCCCTTCGATTTGAGACTACTTTTGCCTAATTTGGAGATGATCTATTTTTTAGCCTTGCATCGGCACCTGATTTTCCTGTTTGATCGAACCGTTGACTGAGCATAACTTCTACGTATGAACTTCTTTTGAGCCGATTCAAGTTGCGTCAGGATCGCGTCGATGAGTTCTTTCCAATGATGCTAATTCGGTTAAATTTGGAGACTGAAATTTTTAGGTTTTCTGGATCCACTTGGATCAAACAACATGCAAGCACATGCAAGGCTTGCAACTCCAAAAATAAGCAACCTCACATGCTAGGCATCCCATAGAGAAAATCAACTTTATGGCCAAAATATAACTCACTCATAACTCCTAGTCACTCCAAGTGACAACTCGGTCTCCATTAAGCAAGTTTCCCTTCAAAGCTTCAGTTAACAAGTTAAATAGATGACACATGGCATAAGGGTACTCATCTTAGAGGATTTTACAACTTCTAATGCTCAAATGGGTGCCCAAGTGACAAGTGTCACATTTCCTTGCTTCCACTTTTTCAAAGAGATAAACTCTTACACAAGTGGACCTCGCCAATACTTGCTTCCAAAACAAACTACCAAATGTCACCATGACATCCATTTTTTATGTATAAACAATTGTCTTTTCTCAATGGAGTGCCCATGTGACATGTGCCACTATTTTGCCTTTTCACACCTTACATGTGGGATGCCAACTCCTTGTTGGGTCCCACAAAGTGACTTAGGAATTTGGAAACAAATATTATTGCATTTAATAAATTAAATTAGCAACTTAAAGAAAAATAATGAATAAATTAATCAAGGGACTCACTAAGGTTGAGACACCTTAATCCCAACATTCTCCCATGTCAAAGACCTTATAGGAGTCTTTGTATCACTGGTCAAGCCGCAAGGCCTATTGAATTGGCACACCATATTAAATTCTCTATGCTCACTAGTTTCGTCAGTGCATCCACAACATTCACCAAAGTGTCCACCTTTTCCAAGTTAACCTTTCCATCTTCGACCATATCATGAACAAAATGAAATTGCACATTAATGTGCTTTGTTTTGGCATGGAAAGTAGGATTTTTCGTTAAACATATAGCACTTTGGTTTTCACAATAGATAGTAATCTATCTTGCATCAAAAAAATATCCGAACACATTCTCTTAAGCCAAATGGCTTCTTTACAAGCATGAGTAGTTGCCATGTACTCAACTTTGATAGTGGACAAAGCGACTACAACTTGTCGCTTACTCATCCAACTAATTGCACCACCAAACATCATGAAAACATATCCACTGGTGGATCTCCTGATATCAATGTCACTTTCCCAATTTGAATCCACATATCCATGAATGCTCATTGAATGTCGAGGTCCAATAGGATAACCATGAAAACACAGGGTATACTTGGACGTACCCTACAAGTACTTGAACACTCTTTTACCGCATCCTAGTGCACCCGTCGAGGATTAGCCATAAACCAGCTAAGGACTCCCACTACTTTGGAAATATCTAGCCTAGTACAAACCATAGCATACATTAGGCTACCAACAACACTCGCATAAGGGACTCTGGTCATGTCCTCCATCTCAGTTGGAGATTTTGGAAAATCCTCCATTGAAAGCTTTGTCCCTTGCATAACAGGAACAACTAATTGTTTGCAAGAAGACATGTTGAATCTCTCCAACACAGAGTTCACATACTTGCTCTGGCTTAATCAAAGCTTTCTGTTAGCTCCACTTCTTTTGATCTCAATCCCCAAAATACACCTCGCTGTACCTAGATATTTCATCTCAAACTATATTGACAACTGAGACTTCAAATCTGAAATCATACATTTTCCATTCCCAATGAACAACATATCATCCACATACAGAATAATATTGAGAATGTGACCATTATCAGTCTTGTAATAGACACAATGGTCAGATTTGGATCTTAGAAATCCAAAGGACCACATAGGTGTCGAACTTCTGGTACCACATCCTAGGAGATTGCTTCAAACCATACAGAGGTTTTCTTTACTTGCACACCAGGTTCTCTTTTCCTTTCACAACGAAATGCTTTGGATGTGACATAAATTTCCTCCAAATCACCATGAAGGAAAGTTGTCTTCACATCCATTTGCTTGACTTCAAAGTCATGAATTTTTGCAAGTGATAATAAGAAACGAATGGATGTCAGCTTAGCAATAGGAGAGAATATCTCCCCATAATCAATTCCCTCCACCTGGGAATATCCCTTTGCGACCAACCATACCTTATGCTTCTCAACACTACCATTAGAACCCATTTTCTTCTTGAACACCCATTTACATCTAACAAGCTTACATCCTTTTGGAAAGACTACTAGATCCCATGTAGCATTATTCTTCAATGCAACCATCTTTTCATTCATGGCTTCCATCTAGGAATTTGCATCATGCATACCCATAGCCTCTCTTACAATCCTAGGCTCATCAATGTTAGCAATCAAATCAAATATGCAACTAGAATTTAACGTAGAATACCCAAATCTATCTGATTGCCACATTTCTCGTGTAGACCTCCTCACCTGCTGAGGTTGAGGTTTTTGCTCTTCCTTAGAGCTTTTAGAGCTGCTAGAGCTCTCCTCATCATTAGGTCCACCAAGAGTACGTAGTTCATCTCTCTCAAGAGTAGATGGAATTTGAACTACCTCCTTCTCTTCCTTCTCTGGTTGTAGATCAACTGTGGAAGGTTTCAGCTCATGAAACATCACACTTCTACTGTAGAAAACCTTCTTTGCAACTAGATCCCAAAGCTTATACTTCTTCACATTGACACCATAGCTGATGAAGATACATTTCACCACCTTGTTCTCCAACATAGATATTTTTACATTAGGCACATGGGCATATGCCTCACAACCAAAGACTCTGAGATGTCTCATTGAGGGCTTCTTGCCAGACCATGCCTCAATGGATGTCTTTTCGACAAGAGCCGAAGCAAGAGACCTGTTAATTAGGTAACATGCAATAGCTACAACTTCAACCTAGAACTTTTGTTCAAGGCCAACACCACTCATCATACTCCTAGCCCTCTCCATTAGTGTTTTATTCATTCTCTTTGTAGCTCCATTTTGTTGTGGGGTGTATGGAGTTGTCTTGTGTCTCTTGATCCCATGGTCCTTACAAAACCTATTGAAATATGTAGAACAAAACTCACCACCGTTATCTGTCCTCAAGCACTTGGTTTTCCTACCAATCTAGTTTTCAACCAAGGATTTGAACTTCTTAAATTGACTGAAAACTTCAGATTTACTTATGAGGAAATACACAAATGTCTTAGAATAATCTATGAATGAGACAAAATATATAGATCTAGACAATGAAGGAACATTAACTAGACCAAACACATCATAATGCACATAATCCAAAACCCCAGAAGATTTATGAGAACTAGAATAAAAAGAAACACGGTGTTGTTTTCCATATATACAATGTTCGCAAAAATAAAACTCGAGATTACAATCATCAAGCCCTTCAACAAGGCTCTTATTTTTCAAGGCTCTAAGACCCTTCACACTAATATGGCCAAGGCTTTGGTGCCACAACATTGTTTTTTCCATTGGGAGCTTCATCTCTAAAGCATTGGAACCCTTAGGTACCCAAAAATCACAACCAACAGATATAGACACCACAATCTTCTTCTCTACTCGATCTGATGGTGAGGATGAAGAATTCAAATCCCTTTTCTTAGACTTCATAGAAGCACTATTGCACTGAACCGTGCATGCATCCAGCTTATACAAAGTACCAATCCGAACACCCTTAGCAAGCACCATAGCACCTCTGTCATCTTGCATTTGCTACTCGAGAAAACAACCTGCACTCTTGCATCACCCAACTTACTCACTAAGAGTAGGTTTCGTGCCAAACTAGGGATGTGTAGATTACCATCAACCCCCCTCACTTTACCATCAAGGAATCAAATCTTGACTCTTCCATGACCAATAATCTTTAGGTGAGAGTCATCACCCAAATACACCTTCCCACTGTCATATTCTTCATACTTTGAGAACCAACTTTTTTGAGAGGTCATGTGGAAAGAAACACCTTTCAATTAGTCACATATCTTCTGATGCATGTGTTGCCAAGGCTACGGCAAATGCATTCACATCTCATACGAGGATTTAGAATCAAATTTATCACTTTTCTTCTTTTTCTCCTCTTTATGGTCTTTCCAAAAATATCTTGATTTCCCACAGTTCCAACATTTAGCCTTGAAATTTTTACCAAGAGACTTAGATCTCCCAAGAGACTTGGACTTAGAATTCTTGTCCTTTTTCTTGCCTCTCTCCTTCAATCTACCACAAATAGACATGGAGTCCGTGGCCATCTCATAAGACTTCCTCCATATTTCTTCAAACAACAATGAAGCAACCACATCTTCCACCTTGAAGGTGGTGGTTGTGCTTCCAATAGCCATAACTAGGTGGTCCCATGAGTCTAGGAAAAAACATAGTAGAAACATGCAATGGTCCCCGTCTTCAATATTCACACCAACAAAACCCAGTTGAGCCACTAGCATATTAAATGCATTCAAGTGATTAGCAACTGACCCTCCTTCCTTCATCCTCATAGAATACAATTTATTTCTCATAAAAAGCTTATTTACCAAGGATTTCCCTTGATAAATGTCACCAAGCTTCTTCCAAAGAGTAGTTGTAGTTTTCTCCTCATGGATATTTAGGAGCACAAAATCATTCAAAAATAGTCTTATTAGACCCTTGGATTTTCGATCCATTAAGTTCCAATCCTCTTGTGAGGTTGTTGTTGGTTTTGTATAGGATATTGCAGCCCATAGATCTCTATCTACGAGCATATCCTCCATTTTAAGTTTCCACAACTTAAAATTTTCGCCATTGAATTTATCCATCTCTATTCTTTTACATGTGCTTTCCATCTTAAAACTGCAAACATGATTACAAAGCTCTCTGCAAGAGCTCCCACAAAATCTCGATAAGCACAAAAAACCTTCTAACCCACCAAGGAAACAAAGGTGATCAGGTTCTGATAGCAACTAAAAGGAAAGCCAAGTGCGAAAACACTTCCCTAATGTAAATCAATCAGGAGAGGGATTGCAAAAATTTGTTTGAAGTCTCTAAGATTCACAATTTCTCTTAAGAATGCACATGCAATTAATTAATTTCAAATTTAAAGCATAAAACCATAACACAAATTTTATGTGGGAAAACCCTTTAAGAAAAAACCCACACACCAAAGCACATATTAATTGTATTTCCAGTAAAAAGCAATTACAATGCAATGTTCATAGTTTATGCTCTTGTAGGTGTTGTTTCATTGTGATAAAATTCTAGAGTGAGTCCGGAAACATAACTACATATATGCAATCTCTCAACCTTAAATCAAATGCACTAAAACATAAATATATACTTCTCATACATGAGCATAGAGCATTACCATGTGTCAAAATCCTAGTCTTTGCACGCATGCAAATTGAAAATCAACAACATGCATGAGTCCCAAGTGACCTGATTAACAACCTATCAAACAGGCATGTACATGCAAGAACATGCAAGAACATGCAAGGGTTGCAACTCCAAAAATAAGCAACTTCACATGTTAGGCGTCCCATAGAGAAAATTAGTTTTACTGCCAAAATATAACTTACTCACAATTCCTAGTTACTCCAAGTGACAACTCAGTCTCCATTAAACAAGTTTCCCTTTAAAGCTTCAGTCAACAAGTCAAATACATGCCACATCGCATAAGGATGCTCATCCTAAAGGATTTTACAATTCCCAAAGCTCAAATGGTTGCCTAAGTGACAACTGTCACATTTCCTTGCTTCTGCTTTTTTGAAGAGATAAACTCACACAGTGGACTCTGCCAATACTTGCTTCCAAAACAAACTGCCAAATGTCACCATGGTGCCCATTTTTTATGTCTAAATAATTGTCTTTTCCCAATGGAGTGCCCCATGTGATATGTGTCACAATTTTGCATTTTCACACCTTGCATGTAGGATTCCAACTCCCCACTGGGTCCCACAAAGTGACTTAGCAATTTGGAAACAAATATTATTGTATTTAATAAATTAAAGCAACAACTTAGGGGCAAATAATTAATAAATTAATCAAGGGAATCTCTAAGGTTGAGACACCTTAATCCCAACAATAACTTGTACTTTCTTCACCTCCACCTCCATGTCTTCTACAACCACCACCTCTTCTAGTTCTCTTACTGATTCCAACTCTCCCCCCCTTAAGAACATATATATCTTCTCTCAATATTTTGAACATCCCATGAGCCCCTTTTATACTTTTTGTAATTGCAAGCTTTATAGGCCTTTTCAAGTTCACCCAGTTTCTCCTATTAGAACACATCTTCACACCTGAATCACACAACAAAAATCTAACGACTGGTTTTTCCCTCAAACAATTTACATATGCCCTCTAGCCAACATTCTTACTATAAGATGTAGACTCTCAAAGCATCCTCTACCAACTATGCACTCAATAGAGGATATTCTTACACCTATCCAAAACTCTTTTGTTGGACATTCAAACATACTCCCATACAAGTCACATTGTCTTTGACACCATTTCCTCTTATTTCTATCTACAATTGTATGACTTCCTCATGCATGCAAAAATTTAATAGAGCCTCACTAAACACCATTGCAAAATAAAACCTTTCTCTTAACACCATTTAGTGTAGTCAAGATAGAGGGGTGAATTAAAAAACTATCTAAATCTATTAGCGATGCACTCTAACAAAAAAACCTACCAAGCATAAGAAAAAACATTACTACTTTGATTTCATTAATATAAAATCTACCTTCTAAGTTATAGAACAATCTAAAAAGGAGTCTAAATTAAATACACATAAATTGGCAAATGAGTTGATCATCGCCTAAGAAAGATAAATCCCTTCTATATGTGTTATTCCTTATTTACCCAATCTTTCCCAATGTTCTCTCTCTTTTGAGTGAATGATCCAAGGATTCCTTTAGGAACCTACTCATTGCCCCTCTTCTATTACCATTGTATTCACTACCTCTACATGAAAAGATTGATGTTTTTATTTTCCTTTGGAAAAACACCATCAAAGTAGTCTCAATCGTTTTCTTTTTATTTCTTGCTTCAATAAGCTTTAGATCTACCTTAGGTAACAATTCTCAGATATTAAGAACTACAATAGTAACTAGAAGACAACACCACCAATGAGATGCCTACACATGAATTTGAATAGTTGTCATCCATAGAAATTAATATCTGTGTTAGAAAGAAAGAACAAATTCAAAATGATAATAACTTGAACCTTAGTGCCAACAAAAAAAATAAAAATGCATGGCCTCAATTTGAAGATTGATTGTCAAAAGGAATACGACCACCAATCATTTGCCCAAAATATCTACATGCAACCAAGAAAATCATGTGATCTAAACTAATAGGCTAGAGACATAAAATGAGTCAACTTGGATAATAGACAATACCAAATTTCCACAAGAGTCAATGCCATCATGAGTCATCCTTGTCAATTGCCATTTTCACCTTGTTGCTAAAGTCATCCTAGATGTTTATGAAATCGCCATAGGTTGCTATCGTAGACACAATGCTCTTGAAGATGATAATATTACTAAAGATGAAACAAACCATTGTCAAAGATGCATTATGCTATTACCAGAGTTAGAATGTTCTTTGATCTCCTTAACTCAATCAAGCATACCATTTATTCAAAAACCTTGCACACTAGACCAGAATCCTCTTAGCCAACATTTATTTTATTGTTGGTGATAGAATATTGCTTGTGGACCTAGATGCTCTTACAACATAAACTTCGAGCAAGAAGTTTGCAAGTGGTGTTTACTAAGGAGAGTTTAGTGATAGAACTACTCTTTTGGAATGCATAGAATCCTCGACATCCTCCATTCTTGTATCAAACACTTGCAAAGTAGAGTTGAGTGGTGGAACCACCTTTTTGGAATGTACTCACTTCTTGGCATACTCCATTATTGTACTTAGGTATGTCAAAAGAAACATTTTCCTTTCCCTTCTAGCTCTTGGATAGGCCATGTCTTGTCCTTCTTTACAAAGTTTGGCAATTTACTTACATCCTCATGTGAATCTTTTTCCACCATAATTCATCCTCCTATAAATGCTTCTCCTTTTTCTTCCTCTTCCTATGGGTTTTAACCCACCACAAAATGCTCTCTCTTCTCTTGTGAGATTGAAAAGATAGGAGCTCCAATGGTCACCAAAAGACAATGTGAAGTTAGAGAATGCCTACATATGCAAAATTGAATAATCACCATCTATAAAAGCTTAAGAATAACAATAAGAAGAAAGAACAATTACCAAATGATAACGACCATAACCCTAGTGTCACCTAAAATAGAAAATAAAAATGCATAGCCTTAATTTGAAGATCAATGACCATCAAAATAAAGAAGACCAATCAATTTTATCAAAACATTAACATGCAACCAAGGAAACCATGTGATCTAAATTAATAGGTTGGAGACATAAAATGAGGCAACTTGGAACTCTAGATGTTCATAAGAATCAACATCATCACAAGTCATCACTGGCAATTGTAATTTTCGCCTTGTTGAAATCATCGTAGATGTTGAAAATTAAATAGGCTGTAATCATATCTTTTTTGGTTTCCAAAGCCAGTTGGAATGTTCATTGATCTTGTTGACTCAAACAAGCATGTCATTGATTCAAATAAACCACAAGACCAAAATCCTTGCAGTTGATTTTTATTCTATTTTTTGTGATGCAAGATTTCTTGTAGACTTGGATGCTCTTGCATCATAAGTGTTGGGTAGAATTTTTTGAGAATAGTGCTCACAAAGTAGAGTTGAGTGGTAGAAGGACCCTTTCATAATGCACACAATCCTTAGTATGCTCCAATACCAAACTTAGGTACAGTAGAAGAAGCATATTTATTCACCTCTTATAGCTTTTGGTTGGGCCATATCTTGTCATCTTATGCCAAGTTTGGCCATTTACTTCCATTCCTCTTATGGATCTCTATTCACTAGAGTTTTTCCTCCAAATACATCCTATATTTTGAACAACAATGGTCCTCAAAAGGAACTAGACCACCCATCATTTTACCCAAAATTCCTACATACAACCAAGAAAAGCATGTGATCTAAACTAACATGCTAGAGACAAAAAATGTGTTGACTTGGACTATTATGGCCTCCACAAAACACCCTACTTGAGACACTTGGGAAAAAAATACATTGCTCTCGTTTGATGTTTGTTGTTCCTGCTCTTGGCTTGCATGTTGTTCTTGATCCCAAGTTGCACTTTGATCCTGCTCTTGGGTCTATTGATCTTGGTTCGAATGTCCTCATTGCTATAGATCTACTACAACATGACTTCTCTCCTTTGGTGCTTGTGGATTTTGCTCTTGTGGTGTCTAGTGTGGTGCATTTGTCTAGTCTAGGAATCTCTGCCCACTCCTCTCATATGCTCGATGTGAAGTATTCTTAAGTGCAAGCTACTCGGCCTGGTTTTCTCGAAGGAGGCTCTTGCCTTCTGTTAAGATCAACTCACCCTTCTCAATGGGGGAAACCCTTGCATAGTTTTTATTCTTCCCCTATTGTTATTTACGGTCAAGAGATTTTAGATAATGAAGAAAAAATTAAACGCCATGCTCTCATCTACAGATTCAATGGTTTTTGGCCTCCTCGCCTAGATATGAACAAATGGGTTCTAGTTGATTGAAGGCCTGCCATTGAGGGAAAGATTGAACTCTATCCATGTGCTCAAGGGTTTTTTGTGGTGTCCTTCAAATTGACTAATGATAGGACAAGGGTGTTGGAAGGTGGAGTTTGGTTTTGGGGAAAGCACTCCCTCTCTCAAACCTTGGTTTCCATCCTTCAATCCTCTTATAGAATCCTTTAAGTATTTTTCCTATTTGGGTTAGACTTCCCAATCTTCCTCTTCAATTTTGGGAAGTTTGTTGTTTTGAATCTATTGGAAATGCTCTTGGTTGTTTTTTATAAGATGCTACATCGATCAATTATGGCCATACTACTTACTCTTTCATTCTCATGGACATTGAAACCTCTAAGGATTTTCCTAGGGATATTGTCATGTTTACTGGGGACAAACCATGGACTTAAACACTTGTCTATGTGGTGCAGGAGCACCAATCCTTTTAAGATTTCTCTTTAGTTGTCCTAAGAAAGGTTGAGTCTAGTTGTTAGAGTTTTGAGTCAAATTTGTGTAATAAGGCCATGATGATTTGGAATATTTTGAGTAATAAGCAATGAGGAAGTTGCAAAATATGAAAAAATGTAAAAATTGCTAGTCATTGTCAAGTTTGACAAAGTTGTCATGGTAAAGGTTTTTGTTGATTTTCAAGTATGGGGTCTTGTTAGATGTTAAATAAGGTCTAAATGGACCATTTACGATGTTGTAGGGGTCTAGGTGATTCAAGGGGAGCAATATTTCAAATATGCAAAAAAGGTGTTAAGTGTAAGTTTGTAAAATGCAAAAATTGTAAGGGCATGGAAGCCCAATGGTCACCTTGAGTTTGTAAGGTAGTTGGAAGGTGGTTGGTAAGTTTCTTGAGTGGGAAAACCTTTAAAGGGGATGATGAACTTTTTGGAATGGTTGTTGAAAAAAAAACCTTGTGAATAATCAATAATATCATTGTTTCTCTTGCAAAAACTATTTTTTTTTTAGAATTTCTGAGTTTTCTCAGGCCGTGAGGCCTCTGTACAAAAAAGTGATGATTACTTATGGTGTGAAATGAGTGGGCAGCAGGCTTGACTAGCCCTCTAACTTGGTTTGATATGTTTCCATTCAACTTTGTGAGTTTTATTTTAAATTTTCTCTAGGCGGGTTACTATACCCTGATTTTGTATTTTGAAGAAAATATGATCTTTTAAGGCCCTCCACCTACTGTTTTCTTCTTGTGTCTTGATGGAGAGGATTAATACAACATGACATGAGTTTATGAAGGATTTGGTGATGCAGGGGAAGTAAGGGATGGTGTTTGCGGTTGCTGTCCTATACATTTTGATGTCAAATTTGGATGAAAATGAAGCTTTTGCTCTAGGGTTTGTTGGAAACGGTGAGGGAAGTGGTATGTATTTAACTCTTAAGCATATTTAAGTAAAAAAAAGGTGTTTGATTTGGTGTCAAGGTATGGGAAGGTGTGCTAATAGGATTTTCAATAAGCCCTAGGGTAAACTAGGAAAAAAGAGGGTTTTGTGTTTAAGTGTTTTGGAAAGGGTGAATGTCCAAAAAAATTATGAAATCAGGGGTTTCATTGGCAAGGTGGTGCTTCCCCATAGGTTTCTTGAGCCACTTGCACAATTAAACAGGGGTCTCTTTGTAAATTTGGCCTAATTGAGGCCTTGTACAATGAGAAATCCAAGATTCAGAAGAGTTTCTCCAAAGGAGTATAATTTGATATTGATGTATGTTGTGTACCCCATTAATGGGTATCTAAATCAATCATTTCGTTGGAGAGTCTTTTGGGAATTCTAGGAGAAAAAGTCCAAAAACAAGGTTTGTCGTGATACACAAGGTAGACTAAAAAGTGAAAATTGAGGAGTTCAAGTGTTATTGTTTGAATCTTTGTTTATCACTCATTCTTTGAGGTTTTATGAAGACTGGCATCCCCATTTTGCATTAGAGTGGTATCAGAGCTTAGTTATTAGATCCCTTATTGATGTTTTGATTGAATTTTGCAGGTTGACAGGTGAAGAGGCAAGATTGTGAAGGTGCCTCCTAAGGGAAGTCTAGTTGTAAGAAGAATGGATGAGCAGGCTAGAGAGATAGAAGCCTTGAGAAAAGATATGACTACATGGAAAGCAAAGCATAGAGTGGAAGTGGATGAAAGTGAAACTAAAGAAGAGACTTCTAGTGAAGAAGAAGAGATGGATCTAGATGATGTAAGGATGTTGAAGGTTTTGTAGACTGTGAGGAAAGATGGACATAGAAAAATGGATGTTCCCATGTATGGAGGAAAATTAGATGGAGAAGAACTCTTGGATTGGATAGGGCTTTGGAGAACTATTTTGAAAGTGAGGAGGTAGGTGAAGAACACAAGGTGAAGAAGGAAAAAACCAAGTTGAAGGGACATGCCTTGTTGTGGTGGAATTTTGTGCAAGATGAGAGGGAGAAACAAGGAAAGAACAAGATCACTTCTTGGGAGAGAATGAAGACAAAAATCAAAGGTAAGTTCCTTCCTAAAGATTATAATGTTCAATTGCTTAAAATACTTCAAAATCTTAGGCAAAAGGATCTAGATGTGCAAACATATACTGAAGAGTTTTATAGGTTAAGTATAAGAAAAAAACATGAAGAAGATGAAGAAGAGAAGGTGGCTAGGTATCTCAATGGTTTGAGATATAATATTCAAGATGAGATCAATGTGTTGCACCAAAAACATTGGAGGAATGTTTTCAAATGGCTATTAAGATTGAAGCAAAACTCAAGAGGAGACAAGAGAAGGCAACAAGAGGAAGAGGCAACACTTCTAGGGGTAGAGGTACAACTTCAACATCAAAACAAACCAAGGAAGACCTTGAAGATGTTGAGAAGAACAAAGAACAAGCACACTTGAAGCAAGAGGAGGATGGAGAGGTGGAAGGACAAACTTTAGGCAAAGAAGAGATTTCAATGAGTTTTCAGGTAGGTGTTATAGATGCAATCAATTTGGACACCCATCTTTCAAGTGTCCTCAAAACCAAGGTTCAACATTAAGTGGTGATAGGAAGAGTGAAATTTCAAGTACTCCTGCATACCTAGAGGTGTGAGAAGCACTTATGATAAGAAGAGATTTGTTGCAAGCACCTAAGGAGGAAGACATGAGTCAACGAAGGAGTCTATTGAGAACTTCATGCAAGTGTAGAGGTAAGGTATGTCAAGTGGTCATTGATTCAGGTTCTCAAGATAATATGGTGTCTAGGGAGATGGTAGATAAGTTGAAACTAGAGAAAATACCTTATGTAGCACCATACAAAGCCTCTTAGGTAAATGATAGCCAAACTCTAGTGGTGAATGAACAAACATATGTAGATTTTCAGATTGGGGAGTACAAGGACAGGGTCTTATGTGATGTACTACCAATGGACTATTGCCATTTTCTATTCAGGAGACCATGACAAGTTGAAAAAAAGTCTAAGTATGGTGGTAGCTAAAACACCTATACTATCAAGAAGGATGACAAGAGCTTTAAGCTAACTCCTTTGCAGGGAAGTGGAGAAGATAAGGGTAAGTCTAAGGTTGTCATTTTTGAAAAAAGGGAGCCTTTAAGGCTTGAGGATAGCAGGACTGGTGTATTTTTAGGTATGGAGCAAGTTAATGATGTTGGAACAGTAGGAAAGGCACCAAGAAATGATGCAAGGACAACTAGGAGTTTAAAGGTGGAAGATGGACCTATGGCTAAGTCTGAAATAGATCAAAGGAAGTGTGTTTCTATTTTGAAAAATGAGGGTAGCATGTTGATGCCATAAACAAGTCAAGGAAAGGCTAATGTGTAGATGCAGGTTGAGAGTAAGTGTGATGGCACCATCCTTGTAGGGACTGTGAGTTGTCCTATAACAATGAATAAGATTAGAGGGCAGTTTGACACTATCAAGGCAGAGTTTTCTGAGATTGATAGACTCGACAAGAGAAGGGAAATGGTGGAAAAAGGTAAAGGTTTGTGTGGTAATCTTTTGTGTGTAGGTCTAGGGATAGTAAGGGCACCATTTACAAGTGTAAACAACGTTCAAGAATATGGAGCAGATCTATTGGCAAAAGACAAGTTGAGGCAAAGAGAGGACAAAGAAAAGTATGAGAAAAGGATAGCATGCAGACCACTGTGGAGGAGAATGTTATTTGATAAAGCCTATGGGAGATATGAAGTTGATAAGAGGAAGACAAGAACAAGTTGCTACTGTCATTCATGGGGCATGAATCTTTTTAAGCCCGAGTGTATGGTGTGGGAGCCCCAATCCTTTTAAAAAATTTCTTTAGTTGTCCTAAGCAAGGTTGAGTCTAGTTGTTAGAGTTTTGAGTAAATTTTTTGTAATAAGTCCATGATGGAGGCCATTCATGATGATTTGGAGTCTTTTGAGTAATAAGCAATGAGGAAGTTGCAAAATATGAAAAAATGTAAAAATTGCTAGTCATTGTCAAGTTTGACAAAGTTGTCATGGTAAAGGTTTTTGTTGATTTTCAAGTATGGGGTCTTGTTAGATGTTAAATAAGGTCTAAATAGACCATTTATGATGTTGTAGGGGTCTAGGTGATTCAAAGGGAGCAATATTTCAAATATGCAAAAAAGGTGTCAAGTGTAAGTTTGTAAAATGCAAAAATTGTAAGGGCATGGAAGCCCAACGGTCACCATGAGTTTGTAAGGTAGTTGGAAGGTCATTTTTCAGTTTCTTGAGTGGGAAAACCTTTAAAGGGGATTTTGAACTCATTGGAATGGTTGTTGAAAAAAACACCTTGTGAATAATCAATAATATCATTGTTTCTCTTGCAAAAACTTTTTTTTTTTTCAAAATTTTTGAGTTTTCTCAGGCTATGAGGCCTCCGTACAGAAAAGTGATGATTAATTATGGTGTGAAATGAGTGGGAAGTAGGCTTTACTATCCCTATAACTTTCTTTTATAGGTTTCCATTCAACTTTGTGGTTTTATTATAATTTTTTTCTAGGCAGGTTACTATACCTTGATTTTGTATTTTGAAGAAAATATGATCTTTTAAGGCCCTCCACCTACTGTTTTCTTCTTGTGGCTCAATGGAGAGGCTTAATACAACATCACATGAGTGTGTGTAGGATTTGGTGATGCAGGGGAAGTAAGGGATGGTGTTTGTGGTTGTTGTCCTATACATTTTGATGTCAAATTTGGATGAAAATGAAGCTTTTGCTCTAGGGTTTGTTGGAAACGGTGAGGGAAGTGGTATGTATTTAAATCTTAAGCATATTTTAGTTAAAAAAAAGGTGTTTGGTTTGCTGGCAAGGTCTAGGAAGGTGTGCTAATAGGATTTTCAATAAGCCCTAGGGTAAACTAGGAAAAAAGAGGGTTTTGTGTTTAAGTGTTTTGGAAAGGGTGAATGTCCAAAAAAAATATGAAATCAGGGGTTTTTTTGGTAGGGTAGTACTTCCCCATAGGTTTCTTGAGGCAGTTGCACAATTAAACAGGGGTCTCTTTGTAAATTTGGCCTAATTGTGGCCTTGTACAACAAGAAATCCAAGATTAGGAAGAGTTGCTCCAAGGAGTCTAATTTGATATTGATGTATGTTGTGTAACCCATTAATGGGTATCTAAATCAATCATTTTGTTGGAGAGTCTTTTGGGAAGTCTAGGAGAAAAAGTCCAAAAACAAGGTCTCCTGTGCTACCTGACAAGGTAGAATGAAAAGTGAAAATTGAGGAGTTCAAGTGTTATTGTTTGAATCTCTGTTTATCACTCATTCTTTGAGGTTTTTTGAAGATTGGAATCCCCATTTTGCATCACTATGAGGGTCTTCCCTTTTTCTACAAGAAATTATTTGTTATTGAACACCTAGCTTCAAATTTCTCTAGCTCTCATCGAAAGAAAGGTGAGGTGACTTGGTGGAAAAATACCTAATGTGAGCATTTGACGATGGGTGATTTTACCAACTCTAAGGATGAGGTGTTGGAGGAAGACTTGGCCTCGAGGGCTATGGCGAATTTTGAGACTCTTGACGAGTTATCTTCCACATGTCCTTTGGTTGTTTCATCTTTGGACTCTTCATTGCCAAGGGTTGAATCTAGGGGTCATATATCTTTGGATGCTTTAATAATGGCGAAAACTCTTGTTTCATTACCATTGGGGGAAATGGAGGATAACCCTCCCATATCCCCTTAGTTTGAATCTTTGAGGATGATATTCCATGGAATATTGTCCAAAGACGAAAGTGTGGTCGTCCTAAACATTCTTGTGCCTCCCACACCCAAGTTTTGGGTGCTTAGAGCATTAGGAAGGTTCATGGGGTGGCGTAGTTGGCCATCCTTGTTTGTTTTGTTGGTATCTTGGGTTCAAATGTATATGTGTTTTTGGTTGCATTTGGTGTGTGATAGTTTAGTTATTTTGTGGTAGCTTATCTTTTTTGGCTAGTTTTTTGCTATTTTCCAACTGTGTATTGGATGTCTCTTGTTGTAAATGGCTTTCTAGGGCCCCTTCAAAAAAAATATTTCCCTAATAAAAAACACACCCTAGATTTTGTGAATTGGGGACCCTGTCATCAAGATTCTAGTGCCTTTCATTCTAATGAGACCTTTCTTGTAACTTCACATGTGTATCCTTGTCATGTTAAAATTACTGTTTGTTTGGGTTATTTAAAATTCCATGACATTTTAAAGGTTGTGGAGGCCTTCATTGTTAACAATGTATAGATGAGGCCATGTTTTATTTTGGTTTTTCCTAAGTTATAAGTTGGAGATTTGATACTTGAGTTGGACTTAAACTTGTTTTTACCTTATCTATCTCTATTTTGAATATTTTTAATCATCTTTATTTCAACTTGTTTGAGATTTCATTTCTAGCTCTTTGTTCATATGTGCTTTTATTTGGGCTTAAAATTCATGTGCATGATATTTATTGCAACCATTCTATTTTTTTATGTCTAAGTTCCCTATTTTATATGACAAATTATTTGAATTTTCCTTTGGGTAAGTTTGCGAGGCTATGCCTTAGTATTTTGTTCCTTTTTCTCTTAGACTTGGAATGTCTTTAGGAGAGTTAGAGCTTTGTCTCACATCCATTGGGTCAAAGCTTGAAGTTCAAAGTGATTGAATATTTTGGAAAAATTGAACTAATATCCAAGTATGATTTCTTTAAGTTTGTGTTTATGAAACAAACACTATTTAGTGTGTGATTTTCTTGGGTTCTTAGTGATTAAAGGACCCAAGATATTCAAGGGATTTTTGAATTAAATCTAATGTTCACCACCTAGAATGAAGGTCCTTTTCAAATCCAATAGCATTCAACAAACATATAATTTTTTAAATCCAAGTTAGTTGAAGGTCTCACATCTAAGTATACATTCTCTTATAGGTCTAGTGTAATTGAGTTATCTTATAGATTCAATATTATTATGAATTTTAGTTTATTTTTGCTCTGGGTTTGGTAGTGTATAGAGTTCAAGTTTAAAGAAGCCCGATCATCTAATGGACCCAATCTATTCATAAAATTCCAATTTAATCTTGAGTCTACATCTATAGTTAGAAATCATTAAAATCCAAAGCAATTGACATCCTTAATAGACTTGAGACCACTATGAAACATGATTTATACTTGTCTCACATTTGAGTGGTGAAACATAGAAATTTTATTGTTCCTGCAGACCCTAAATTATTATACATTTTGATTTATCTTTGTACTCACATATGTATATATAACACTTTTAATACTTAGAGAATCCTAAGTTTCTTGTGACCTCATAATGTTTATACAACCTAGGTTTATTAAGTGCTAACATTTGAAGTTTGTTTGAAATTCTAAAACTTTTTTGGAGTTTCTAGGATAATATACATGTGATGGCCCCATAATGAAAATACATTATTAAAATTCATGTGCTTTGCATTGAGCATTGTTGCCCCATTGTTGATTTGGGGTCTATTGACTAATTTGAAGCTTTGCATAATTGAATTGACAGTTCTCCCTAGTATAAAATGATAGTTACATGTGGAACAATAATAATTTTTAGTGGATTTTCTCTAGTATTTTACTCATCATGTCCAACATGTTGAAGATGATTTTTAAGCTATTGGAAACACAAGGGCAAACAACTAAGAGGGGGGTGAATCAGTTGTCACATAAATTATACTTATTAACTTATTCTCATATTTGATAAATAAACATGAAAACATAAACCATCACCACATCAAAATCACACATAACACCAAGATTTTTTAGGTGGAAACCCTGTTAAGGGAAAAATCACAGTGGAGGTTAATCCACAAGATTATACTTTGTTAAAAGTATAAAAGAATTGTAAATGGGGAATGCACATGCATTCAGGCACATTGCCTGGAGCTCACTGCTCAATTACAAAAGGCTTACTGCCCAAAGGAAGACACACTGTCTTAAAAAAACATTTGGATTACATCTGAAAGATTTTGAACTAAGAAAATAGCATCTGCTAATGCCTGATTATAGTTTCGGTTAATCACTCTTTTTCACACTTTACTTTTTCCTTCCAATGATTAGAACATTATTCACACACAACACTCGCACACTTCGCACACCACTTCCTTCAGATGGTATAACAATCGATTATATATATCTACAACCAAGGATTAGAACAATTATATGTCGTCCCAACAAAATATAAAATGAGTACAAACTGTCGGCCCAAATCAATAAACAATTTATAATGCGCACCAAACCATGTCAGCCAAAACATAGTAAGGACCCCAAAAAACATCCTTGAACACAAAACATCTTAAACAATTATGCCTCGAAGATCTGCAACATGCTACAATCACCCTGTCGGCTATGATCATGAAAAACATGAATTCATAGAAGAAAAACACCGATTGCGAGCACAATGATCAATGTGGACGTACAACACAGATAGAGCATGATCTAGAAACATCCACAAGCATCATGAAATACTATAGAAGCATCCAAAACAACTCAAATTACTAGAATCACATCTTTCAGGAACACCAACTGAAACAACAAAACAACTGTTAGAACACAGATACTCATAACTCAACCAAATTTTCATGCAAACCTCTAAAACTTCATGTGGATAAACTAGATGCTTTTTAACAAACCCTTTATTCCACAACCTTTTATCATCAATATATTGAGCTATCCATCAACATGGTGGCTATACTGAACTTCACTGCATCACCGACAACCTACAACTTACTTTATTACTATTTTCTCAATATTCTTGACATATACAACCTTAAAGACATTAATGCCAATAGTGTTGACATCAATGACAACCATATATCAACAATATCCAACAATCTCCCCCTTTGGAATTGATGGCAACACATGATGTGAAAAAAACCATCAACACAACTTTCTCTTAGGACTTTCTCCCCCTTAGATTTTGACTTTTTTCTCCTTGACTCTTTCACAGTTTTTCACATGACTCTTCTCCCCCTTTGACATAAATGAAAAAGATACCCATTATCTTTCTCCACACAAGCTCTGAACCACATTTCTGAACATTTGACTACTCCCCCTGAGTAGCAACCACCACAACATCAATCTGGATCAAGAGATATGACTATGAAATGCATGGACTGATGCAAGTCAATGCATCTTTATTCTGATTAGGAGGGGTAATCACCCCTAGCTTCCCTCTGAGATACTCAAAAGTATCCTTAGGAAAGGGCTTGGTAAAGATATTTGCAATTTGTTCCTTAGTGGGCACATACTCCAATCTGACTTCTTTTTCACTCACCTTCTCTCTCAAAAAGTGAAACTTGATAGATATATGCTTGGTTTTTGAATGCATCACCGGATTCTTAGAAATGTTAATTGTACTTGAATTGTCACATAATAAAGCAAAGGGTTTTTCATACACAACTCTAATATCTTTCAACATTTGCTTCATCCACAATACTTGAGTACAATTGTTAGTAGCAACAATGTATTTTTCCTCTGTAGTAGATAAAGAAATGGCATTATGCTTCTTACTTAACCATGAAATCAACTTCTTTCCCAAGAAAAATGCACCACCACTAGTACTCTTTTTTTCATTCACATCTCCTGCCCAATCAACATCAGTAAAAGCACTCAAAGTAAGGTCATTTTCTTTAGGATACCATAGGACAAAATCAATTGTCCCCTTCAAGTATCTAAAAATCCTCTTCACAACTGTCACATGAGATTCCTTAGGATCAACTTGAAATCTTGCAACAATGCATACGACAATCATGGTATCAAGTCTACTTTGAGTCAAATAGAGAAATCTACCAATCATGGGTCTGTATCTAGTCTGATTTATTTTAGGAGAATCATCATCTTGTGTCAACTTACATCCAGTCACCATAGGTGTACCAACTGGCTTTGAATCTTCCATACCAAACTTCTTTAGCAATTCTTTCACATACTTGGACTGAGATATAAAAATCCCTCTATCTACCTGAGTAATTTGCAATGCCAAAAAGAATTTCATTTCTCCAATCATATACATCTCAAACTCACTTTCCATCTCATCAGTAAACTTCATGCACAAACTATCATCTCCTCCAAAAATGATATCATCAACATAGACTTCAACAATCAAATCTTTATCATGATCAATCTTGAAATACAAATTACTATTAGGAGTACCTTTATTAAATCCAAATTTCAACAAATACTTGTCCAATATGGCATACCATGCTCTTGGGGCTTGCTTAAGTCCATACAATGCTTTCTGCAACCGACAAACCATATCTCCTTGATTAGTCAATTGAAATCCATCAAGTTTCTCAATCTACACCTCTTCTTCCAGTTCACCATTTAGAAATGCTGACTTGAAATCCATCTGATAAACCTTGAAGTTTTTGTAAGCAACATAAGCAAGAAATAGTCTCACAGCTTCAATCCTAGCAATAGGAGCAAAAGTTTCTTCAAAGTCAGTTCCTTCCATCTGAGAATATCCTTTACACACAAGTCTTGCTTTGTTTC
Source organism: Sequoia sempervirens (assembly GCA_007258455.2). Classification (NCBI taxonomy): domain Eukaryota; kingdom Viridiplantae; phylum Streptophyta; class Pinopsida; order Cupressales; family Cupressaceae; genus Sequoia; species Sequoia sempervirens. Next base: position 221,705,826 of record VDFB02168118.1, read on the forward strand.
TAACAATTTCACCTTGCTCATTCAGTTTGTTCCGAAAGACCTATTTAGTTCCAATTACATTTTTGTCCTTAGGTCTAGGAATAAGAATCCATGTATCATTCTCAATTTTTAGTAGTTCTTCTTTCATTGCTTCCACCCAATGTTCATCTTTGCATGCTTCATTGACACTATTAGGCTCAGTCTTTGAGATCAAACAATATTCTTCTACAATTCTTCTCCTAGTTTGAACACCTTTGTTCTTATTACCAATAATATGATCTTCTAAATGATTTAGTCTTACATACCTTGGAGTCTTAAGGTGTTCTTGAACTTCAGGCTCTTGTGATCTTACTTCTGCACTTTCACTAGTTTCTTCCTCTTGATTTTCCCGATTCACCGGAATGATATGAACTTGATTTGTAGTATGAACTTTCTTTCATTTATTTGAACTGTCATTCTGATCATTTGAATCATATCCATAGGTTATGTATGGTCTAATTGTATCTTCATCAACTTTGACATTATCACTTTCAATTACTTTCCTTAATCTCTTATTGTAGCACCGGTAGGCTTTACTTTTAGTAGAATAACCAAGAAAGATTCCTTCATCACTTCTAGCATCAAAATTTCCTATATCTTCATCTCTTTTGATATAGCATTTACTCCCAAAGATTTTGAAGTATCTAGTAGTAGGCTTATGACCATACTATAGCTCATAAGGAGTCTTACTGGTATAACCTTTGATTTGTACCCAGTTGAGAATGTAAACAATAGTATTCACAACTTCTCTCCAGTAGATATGTCGAACATTTCCTTCTACCATCATAGTCCTAGCAGCTTCTTGAATTGTCTTGTTCTTCCTTTCCACAACTCCATTTTGTTGAGGGGTCCGCGGGGCAGATAATTGTCTTTTTATCCCATGCTCTTCACAAAAAAAATTAAACTCACCGAAAGTGAATTCACCACCTCTATCTGATCTCAAACATTTAATCTTTAGACCTGTCTTTGTCTAAACCATAGCCTTAAAAATATTGAATTTCTCTAGAGCTTCAATTTTTTCCCTTAAGAAGGTAACCCACATCATTCTAGAATAATCATCAATAAGTAACATGAAATACCTATATCCTTGTAAAATTCTAACTCTATAAGGACCACACAAGTCAGTATGCACAAGCTCCAACACTTCATTTGACCAATGTTGTTTGCTCTAGAATGTAACTCTAGTTAGCTTCCCTAGCTGACATTCCTTGCATATGGTATTAGTAGGTTTTATCAACTTAGGAAGATCTCTCACTGCCTAAGTAGAACTTATCTTGATAATATTGTCAAAGTTTACATGACACATTCTCCTATGCCACAACTAACTTTCATCAACATGAGAAATCATACAACTTTTACTAGCAACACTCAGGTGAAAGATATTACCTTTTGTTTTTGTACCAAATGCAATCACATTTCTAGAACTACCCAATATTCTACACTTTCCATCCTTGAATTGAAGATTGTATCCCTTTTCAACCATTTGTCCAACACTTAAGAGATTATGCTTCAAACCTTCCACATATAGAACATCATCATTATTATGCTTACCATCAAGAGAAATGGATCTTCTGCCACGGATTACACTAACTTTGTCATCACCAAATCTTACAACACCACCATCATACTTTTCCAAGCTCACAAATTTACTTTTATCACCTGTCATGTGATGAGAGCATCCACTGTCAATCACCCATCACTACTGAATTTGACTCCATTTTCTGACAAACATTCATTAGTCGTTCGACAAACATTTGTCGGACAATCGACAAATTGATGAAAGAATTTTCGTTTCCATTTTTTCGTCGAAATAACGACACAGATTCACTGGTCGTCGGCATCATAAAATGACTCAGATGTTCGTCAAAATATTGACAACTTTGTGTATCTACCGACAAATTATAACCAAAATGCAATTGCAGTGGCTCTTCCAAAACATTGAAACAACACCAGAAGTTCATCGCCATTTCAATGAAATGGTTAAGGAGTTACAACGAAGCCTTCATTGCAGCTATAGCAACTTCGTTGGACCTTTTCGGTGATTTGTCGGTGGCCTTCGTCGAAATTGCGACAAAACAATGCAATTTTTTTAAAAAAAATATTCATTGAAATGTACCATCGTGGAGACTCTTGGCGATGACCACCAAAGCCAACCAATCGGTGAGATATCAATCATCGACATAGGATAGAAAACTCACTCCGATAGTCCATGTCTTGCTGATGACTTCCGTCGGTAAGACAGATCTAATGTCACACCGATCTGACCTCTTTAGGAGTTTTAAATAGACCTACACCATGTCATTGTAGAGACTCTTGGCGATGACCACTGAAGCCAACCCATCGGTGAGAGATCAATCATCGGCATAGGATAGAAAACTCTCTCTAATAGTCCATGTCTTGCCGATGATTTCCGTCGACAAGACAGATCTAATGGCACACTGATCTGACCTCTTCAGGAGTTTTGAACACTGTTGGTTATCAGCAAGACATTCTAAGGGTCTCGTCGATTAAACAAGTGTCTAAGAGCAAGTAAACAAATGGAACCTATTAATTTTCTTATTTTGGGGTTCTTTAAATCATAGAATAGATACCATCTTCTTGTGTATAATGTACTTATATTCAGATTTGAATTCGAGACCAATTGTCATTGCACATTCCATTTTATTTGTATAGAGTATTCTATAAGCAATATATTCATAATGCCAAATGATTTATGGTGTTGTACAACTCTACCTATCATCACAGTTCTTTTGTTCCCCCTAGAGAATCCTGCAAAGACAATTTTACAATACCAAGTCAAATAATATGAAAAAGAATTACTTCCATACAAATTAAATGATTATTCTCACAATGGAAATTGTCTAATCACAACAACAATTCCATGAAAGGTTATCCATGCTTCATAAGAGATGACTGATCATACATATAGACTGCAAGATGCATAGAAAAAACATTACACTTGAGAACAACCAAGGGCTAACAAGGGAAGGAGTTAAAAAACGTCTAGATTGAAGAGAAAATGTGTAGGGAAAATGTTGAGCAGTGTGAAGAGAACAGAGCTCGTAGAACATATTTTTGACCTAATGAAGCTCTTGAACAACTTAAACAAAATTAAAATACTAACACATACATGAGACATGTAATGAACTTCCAATATTTGCTATTTTTTTCATTAATGCAGAGGTAGGTAAAGGAGAAATAATTATAATTGTAACACTATTCATAGTCCAATAAATTATGTTAATAATTTGTGTTCAATGGACCTCAGTGTTATCATTATATTGCCCATCTCATACCATATTTTAATCTAGGGTTCAACTATCTCAGATCTAAAGAAGCACCTTCAATTAACCATTTAAAGTACTATAAAATAAGGTAAGACTTTTACTTCAGAAAGATTGGGTACACTTGTAGGATTAAATTTCTCGTAATCATCAGGATTTATTGGCACACAGACACAACCTGCAACATATGAAGTAATGGATGACTACAAGTTAGTGAAATAGTCCTTAATATGTGATTGGTTTACAAATTGATTGGTAGAAAATAAGGTTACAAACAGATCTACATAAAAAATTATGAGGACAATCTACTGTAATCATCAAAATAGATGAAAAGTGTAAAGGAAAGAGTTGAGCTACATCTCTAGAGCTTAAAAAAACACATGCAAGAAACATAAAAAAAGAAGAACAAACCAGCTTTTGGATGAATACAAAATAAGTTCCTTCAGCAAGTGATTCATATGCTTTCACACCTGACAGGACATTAAGAAGATTTTAGTCTTCCTCTATGAAATTAACTACTTACATAAAAAACTCAGAAACCAATATTATATACCTCTATGTCTAGCCGAGGGTAGGTATAAGAGAAAAACAATTCCTCAATTCAATGCCGAAAAATGTCAATGTGTGTGTAGGTTTGTATTACTCAAAATATCATTTCACTGCCTAAGGAAAAATACCAAAGTGATGTTTTAAATTTCAATCTTCACATAGGTTCCCTTATTGCTACACATGCATATACAAGCATTATTTGAGCTCTAAACTATTCAAATATTAAGGATTTAATTAGCTATAAGATGAAAAGTTGTTGTTTAGACATAACTCATCATCTCTTACATATCTTTATTCACTCCTAACGCTTCAGATAAATTTGTGTAAATGAGACAGAAATGTGAATCTTTTATGACAGAAAATTCTTAAAAGGAGGGGGGAGAGAGAAAAGGGTAGGGGGCAAGAGAATGCTTGAATGGATAGCAAAGTATAACATTTTGATCATTATAACAATAAAACAAATTTTAAGTTTGAAGCATTAATATCATTTAGAACATTTATGATCAAGAATGAATGTAAGTAGAGAAATTTTTTCATACCTGCAGATGGTACAAAATTTTATGGTTAAGTGGAAGCCTCCCATCAACAAGAAGATCCAAATATCTGTGTATATATCTCAATCGAGCCTCTAAACCCTTCAGAGTTGTCAATTTTTCCACTAACCTATTATGCACAAAAGTCAAATTTTAGAGTTATGTCACCACTAAAAACAAAAGAAACAAAGCTTTGAAACCAAATCCACACTCAACACAATGTTGTATTCATACAAATCCATACAAACAAACTAAACTCATAACATTGGAATGAAAACAACTTCAAATTATGATGCAGAGCATGGATTCAGGGTATAAAGAATCATTTTTCTGCCACCATAGTGAAAAGTTAGCACTTTATTTCATCTTTTCATATTGGCTTGATGCTTCAAACGATGTATTTCTTATATTGAAAAGTGCATTACCTTATTAAGCTTCTCTTTGTTTCAAGAATAGTTTAAAATTCTCTACTTAACAGGGCCAACCATGTGACGGTGGAAGTTCATTTGGCCCCTTCCTCCCTCCCCCTCACATCATTCTCAATTCCCCATACCCAATCATATAACATTAATCATTCATTCATCTATTAATAACATATAACATTCATTCATTAACATATAATATTCATTCTTTTAGTTTTTACATATTATCAAAAATATGGTTGTCATGATATGATTACAATCATTTTTTTTTTGTTTTTTTTAAAGCTAAAAAAATATGAAGTGGAGTATCGTTTTCTAAATCATCTGTCTCCCCTTTAGTTGTTCTGCCCTCTGCTCATAATCTTAATGTATGCCTAGTCGTTTGCTCACGACGTGGACGTCGCTGCAAGGGGGGGTCTGCTGCAATAACAAAGAAATGTTAAATTGATATATTTTATTATTATTGTTATAAGTATTTCATTAATTAAAAGAACATTAGAGTGGTTCTCTTTACCTGATGGGTCCACATCATGTTCCTGAACTTTTGTTATAGACTCATGCTCAACATGTTGAACACCCTCTAAATCTTGATCTGCAGTTGAAACATAAAAGGTTACATTAATTAATACACCAATTGAAATTAAATATGTTTAAAAGAACATTAGAGTGGTCCTCTTTACCTGATGGGGCCACATAATGTTCTTGATCTTCTCTAGCCTAATCATGCTCAACATGTTGATCATGCTCTACATGCTCTATAGTTGAAACACAAAATGTTACATTAATTAATACACCAATTGCAATTAAGTATGTTTAAAAGAACTTTAGAGTGGTCCTCTTTACCTGATGGGGCCACATTATGTTCCTGATCATGTTCAATAGTATTGATCATGCTCTACATGCTCTAAAATACTGGGATGCACACCATGACCTTCATCTGCAGGTTGTGCTCCACCCTCACCAAGCTGCATTCCAATGTCATATGCAGTATTATCATTGTTTGAATGTTTAAAAAAAAAAGGTATGTAATTACTTTATGGTGGAAATTAATATTGAATAGATTGCACAAATATTCAATTTTAAATAATCTTTATTGAGTTTATTTACCTACGTGTTGGATGCAGTTGAAGATTGTGTTTGCCTAGTCAAGACTCTTAGGCATTCAGTCACAACTCCATAGTCTTGTTGGAAGGAAATCTTCAGGTCCTCTTCTGTGGGAACTCTGTTGAATTCAAAGCCCTACATTTTTGCATAAGATCATGAATTTTGCTTCTATGGTGTGATAAAACAAAAAAAAAATCAATTTATTATTTGGATACAATATTTCATTTATTGATACTTACAATTCGTGTGACTAATTTCATATAACTACCAGAGCCAAGTTTGTGTTTCCCATGTTTTTCTATTCTTGCCTTTGTTGCCTTCAATGTGTCGAGCAATCTATGAAAATTTTGAAATACGTTAGATTATGTAAAAAGAAAGTAATCAGTATATAATTACATTGTTGATAGTATCACATACCTTCCTTGGCACAGTAGTGTCTTTCCTTTTTTCTTTTCAGCCTTCTCTTTTCTATCTGACACCAAGTCATTCCACTCCCTCTTTGGAATCATGGGGGGACACTCATACTTTTTGTTCTTCTCTAAATGTGACCTATATTGGTCCCTCACATACTTTAGATAGGTACCAACTTTCTTAAGGACCTTGGTTCGGTTGAATGTTTTATCACCAAACAACACAACTAAACAGTTAATAAGCTCATATTTTAAATCTTGATTTTGGGCATTCCACCGTGTACGTATGGTGGGCCCAAAGAGCTCCAATGTTATATCACTTAGATGTTTATAAAAAACATCATTTCTTGTAAAATGATCATGGGATCAATAGTCTAAAAAGAGCGATTAATAAGTAAATTTTAATTGGATTATATATAATAATAATTAAAATATTTTCAAGTACCTGGGACATTCTCTATCTTTATGGGAACAAAATCTTCGGTCACCACAAATGTGACTAGAAATGTTCTCGTACTAGTAATACAGGAAGATCCAGGAAATGCTGCTAAAATATCACCAGTACTAGTGGCCTCTTCATCCCTAGGTACATGTCCCGACGCATGTTTTGGCATGTGTTCGCTGCCAGAGGGTGCACTAACGGATGCCTACATGGTATGTGTTGCCAACATTTCAAACGACAATATAGGCACGAATGATGGGGTTAGATGATGTGATGTATGTGCAGGAAGATCAGGATGGACATTTGTACCAACCCCTACTCCTTAGGCAACACTTGCAGTACCTTGATCATAGCCAAGAGCATCATGAGGATGCAAAAAATCCTATAAAAACAACACATATTTTAGTTCATGACATAAAAGAGTACAAAATATAAAACCATGAATGAGCTTATGTTATAATTAAAGACTTCATGACAACTTACTTGCAAGTTTTGTGATCTCTCAGTCAATATTTTAACCCTCTCTCTTATCTCATATGTTTGAGGCACTATGAATAACAACTTAAGGATTTCTTCATTGCATTTTTTTTGGGTCTTCCTTATCATATCGAGAGGGTTTGTTGAATAAGCGATGCCATCATCACATAATATTGACTACACCTCCCTATAGATGCTTTTGTCTACTGCTGGTTCCTTTCCCTGATCAGTCGACTACAACAAGAATATTAAAAACATTATCGAAATTAACCCAATAAATTTATGAAAAAAATATAATAATAAAAAATTTTGCTCGTATCTAATTTGTACAATTGCAATGAGATAAATTTGTCGGGTAGAAGCGCCTGAAGATACATTGCAATCTGTGCTCTGGGTCGGAGCCTTATCTGTACGATCAATGTCTCGGTGTGACAAAAATTAAATATAAAAAAAATTACCGAAATGAAACCAGTAGACTTACCAAAAAAAAAAAGAATAAATGGTATATTGGAGTCATTAATTGAAGGTTGGGTAAAATCGTATATAGTATGTACCACCCCCATAGTAACTGTGTATGTAACTAAGTGATTCAAATTGTAATCGATTAACAACTCTTCCCATGCAGTTATTGATTTTATTGCACATACAAATACACGGTTTCCATGGCGTGCCTCAAATATGTAATTGGGTTGCTTATTTGTTGACCCAGGTCATGTACTATTTATAAACCCTGCAATATTCCCTGATTCTTTTGGCCTTTCATCAATGTACATAGCCACTCCTTTATTTTGATCCTTATCTTTTAGCTGTATATAATTTGTTGACAGTGCATACCTACTCATACTTCGTGTATATCAAACCAGTTTCATCCAATCTTTGTAACTGTAACAGGGTCTGACATACTCCATCAATTCAGTAACTTTCTCATAACAGACTTTATGCCATCCATGCAAAATAGGCTCATACTATGTAATGACGATGGTGCTATGCAATATATCCTCACGTTGACACAAAAATTAGTGTTTATTGGAGGAAGTTCCTTGGGTACCCATTGTTTCCATAGATGTTTGTACCTAAAGGGAACCTCAACGTCGCCTATGCTCTCATCATCATAAAAACATGACCCCCCTTTAGCAAGCAAAAATTCCATGCATTTATAAAAATTTCTTCTAATCTTTTGACCTCTAGTTGATCTCCCTCTTTTAGACATACTACATGTCTTGCTTTCCTCTTTTCTTCCTAAATTTCCCTCACTCGAGGAAGACAGATCTAACAAATACCTATTTGGTGGTACTTGCACTCATAAGGATGTTGGATGAATTTCTTTCATGGTGATGTGATTCCAAGGTGACATTATGATTAATCTATCATTTCATCGCTAGAATTTCACAGATTATAAGGTAATCAAGTCTTGATAGATTGCAAGTTATTGTTACTACCGTCCAAATGTGTCCATCACAAATCAAATCTACTTAACGTTTTAACTGCCAAACTTTGTAACAAGTGTTAAATATGACTATGGTCCACTAGTTACACAACCAAGGCCTCAAATGTATTCTCTAATTGTAATCAAAGGACTTTTTCTCTTCATTCAAGTAAATAAACTTGAAGGGAAACACCACCAAGTGGTTTATTGGACACCTACATGACTAAAAATAGCAACAAATTTACATTTAATTTCCATATGTCTAAGTAGTTAATGGGGGGAGGGAGTGTGTACTAGGCCTGGTTAAGTCATCATAAGTTTATGCTTTGGCAATAAATTTTTTTAAGTCATCTTAAATCTTCCTATGTCTAATTGCTATGAGACTTTTGGTATGTTTTAAGGTAGGATGATTGATGAAAGAGCCCAAAGAGCCTTTCTCTATGGTATCCAGGTACACATAGTAGCGGTCTTCTCTTATACGGTTCGACATGATTTAAATAACTTAGCTAGGAATTGTTCATTTAACCTAAGGTTTTCTCATAATGCCACCATTGGAAAAGTATGATCAAATTATTCTATTATGAAGAATTGGTCTATGTGCCTCTAGTAATCACTATAAATTTTTGTAAGGATAAAATGACTAATTGCATCAGGTAGGAGAGAATCAACTTTGAGTTCTTCAAAGATTATATTCCTCTATTCATAATTTTTAAGGATTGTGTGTGGAGGAGGTTATCACTACCAAGAAGGGAGGAGACCTTTCCTTGTGATGGAACTTTAAAAAATTTCTCTTTATGTTCCATTTTTATCTTGCCTTATTTCTTTGGTCATCTATGGTGTTTGGGAAAAGCCTAAGGTTGGGGTTTTACCTTTGTCATGTAAGACCCTAGTGTTTATCTTACGCCTTGGTTGGGATCTTTTGGGCTGTTACTTTTTGGGGAGGGTTTTGAAACAACTTAAGCCCCATCGATTTGTCTAGGTTGGGCCCCTTTCAATTTATCATTTTATTTCCTTCGTCTGATTTTATTATTTCTTAAGTCTTGGATGGTCCCGTGTTCCCTCGTTTAAAAAACAACTTATGTCATTGTTTATCATCGGCCTAGTGATGTCCCCTCGTTCTTTTAATAAATGTTTTATATTTTGCAAAGGGACAATTTTGTGTGGCCATAGATCAATTATCATTTGATCTCAGTCGTTCCTTGCCATCCTGTGATGACCCCACCACACTGTTTTGGTTGATTGCGATATCACAAGAAAGTGCCACGTGTCTCATTTAATGAAGCTGAAGAGATGATAGAAATACTTTGATGCATTTATCTGGTTTTAATACATTATGTAGCGGGTTACTAAAGCATTTATGAGATGCACGTGTTTCAAATCAACAGAGATGTTATAATCTCAGTAGGAAAGGTGCTTGATGGTTAATGATAAAGCTGGCGACTATGTTGAACGAACAGGATTACCAATGGTTGAGATCCACAGTTGCTCGCCATAGCATGATCAGAAATTGTGAGGTCTTTGTTGATAGCGATATCATGGGCGAGCGCCACGTGGATTTCCTTGGCAACGCATAGTATGGTGTGCCCTTATTTCCATGATGGAGATCGTGTTAGTTTGTTTTGAAGGTAATCATTCGATCATCTAACCAAAGTGAAGAATCAACGACTAGTATTTGAATCTACATCAAATGCGATTGGATCCGTTCGTGCAGCATGTGAGTAAGCTTTAACGGCGGACAAGACATCTACTGGCATGATTTGATCAAAATAAAGTGACTATTCTCCTGCTTTTATTGTGTCACAAAGCATTCAAATGTCTTTGCAAAGCAGTCTCAAGGCCAAGGATGAAGTTACGAGTTGTTACAACAAAGATTTGGGTTTCTGCAAACACAAAGCTATGAGTTGATTTTTGTATCTCCTAGTTAATTTGAATTTGAATTTGGGGGAAATTTGTTATGTGCTTGTCAGAGGGCTTGTTGATAATTGTTTTAGGTCTATAGGTTAATTGAATTGTGGGAAATTGCAAGGTTCTATTCTATAATTTCATATTTTTGTTTAGTCCTAGTTTGTTTGAAGTTCTAAATAGCAAGGAAGCCCTAGTTTACCCACGATGGCACTGTCAAAGCAACATTCTAGCTAGATTGATTATTTAAATAGAAACCTATATGATGATTTTATGGATCAATTGCCCTTGTCAATGAATGATAGGAAGAAGGGGTTGGTATTGATGTGAGGAAAAACTTTAGGGGAGGGATTGGTATATAAGTGTTCCAACATAGTTGATGCTAGGTTTCCTCTTACAAGTTTAGAGATGTTCAGATTGTGGTTTGGACAAAGGAATTTTCCCCACCCCTTTTCGAATGGTTAGATGTATGATATGGGGAGGCTAGTGGTACCGAATGTGTTCCCTAATATAGATTTTCTTAGGGTAGTGGTTGCACGGTATGACCCTGTCACACAGGTGATTAGAGATAATGATAGAAGGGCTCTGTTAAGCATTAACAGAGAGAAATTCTGAAAGGTTTTTGATCTAAGTGAGCCTAGTATGTTCTTGGTTCCTATTGATCTTGAAGAGATGAAATGGGAATATGGGAAGTTGAAATCACTTTTTAGAGTTAAGTTGCTCCCACCTCATTTGGCTAGGGCAGGAGGCTCAAGATTCCATATAAGCTTTAATGACCAAGAACCTTTCAAACTGAACTGCTTTGCAAATCATTTCTTGGACACCTTTTACTCATTGTGCCAGATTTTGGGTTTTAACCCCAACACAATGATGCCTATTGCTTACATATTCATGGGGGTGCAAATACAACACCCTAATTTCTCAGTGATTTGTGATTTCGCTTCCTTTTTGGCCAAAAAGATACATGAAGGACTATTGAAGTCGCAGCAAAATGATGTAGGCACTCCATTCTTCTAGTACTCCATGTTAATGTATATGTTCTTGTATAAGAATGTCAACTTCTTCTCTGAGAAGATGGATTTAAGGCAACTGGTTAATGGAGAAAGATTGTCAGTGTAGGTGTGGACTGCAAATTTATCATGTAATAGGGAGAATGCCAGTTATGTGAACTTTGATAAAAAATTTGCTTCCAGATTGAGAGCCAGGATGATGGTAAATGTACCTAGGATTCTTGAGGAGTTGCATGATTTCCTCATACCAAAGGGGAGGAAGTCAGAGTTGAAGGTTTGCCACAACTGGGGTGACATTATTCCATACCCAGCCAGCACTATCTTGAGGGTGTATGGTTTTCAAGGGACCCCTCATATATTTCCATACAATGTGCCACTAAGAGTGGGATTTGTAGAGGTTATGTGGCAGATTGGTTGTATCCATGAAGACAACCTTACTAGGAAAGGTAAAGGAACTTTTTTCCCAGACTATACTGTGGTGTCAGATTTTATTTTTTCAAAAGGAGGTTGGGTACACTTTGGGAAATTTTTTGAAGAATACCATTTGAGGTGTGGTCCCAAGCAACAACATGATCCTGAGGGCTTCTTTTCTCTTTTCATACAAATGATAAAAGGTGGTAAGTTTGTGCATGAGTTAAACTTCCCTGAGGACTTGATTAGAAATGAGTTTGACCTAAGTAGGCAGGAGTTGAACAAGGAGAAATGGATAGCTTATGAAAATCTATTGGCCATTGTGCACAAAATGGATCCAAAGTATGATCCATTGATGGAGTTCAGTCCACATCATAAGAAAATTGACTTTTTGATGGACAACTTCAAAGAAATCATGGGTACCTTGATGACCAAGAAGGTAAACCTGGAGTCAGATCTAGGAATACAGAAGCAAGATACCAGACCAATTGAAATGAGGCCAACCTACCAACCTACAGGGAAAAGGCCTATTTATAGGAGGAAAATAAATGACAGCAGTGATGAGGAAGAAGAGGATAGAAAAGGAAAATAGATAATGAAATTTCCTGCACAACCATGTCTAAAGCTCAAAATGCCTAGGGCAATTAAGATTATTGATTTGGAATCATCACCTGAGAGTAGTCCCTCATCACCACCATCAGAGCCAAGCCCTAAGAGGAAAAATATTGAGCAATCACAAGAAGATTTGGTGAGTGAAATTGTTGTCACTGACCAGGACATGTAGATGGGTATGCCTTCCCCTCCCAGGACGATTGAATTGACTCTCTCTAATCTAGATATGAAAGGACAATGTGTGCAAGATGCAAGAATGGAAGCATGTAAGGAATTTCTTGATGATAATGCATTTGTAAAAACTCTAGTCTTCTTGCAACTAGTATGGAGAATGAAATTGGAAGAATATCAGGATAAATGCAGGAGGAGAAGAGAATTGATACTTGACAGGTCAGACCAAGAGAATGATGATGAAGTGAGCTGAATTAATGGAAGAATTCAAAAGCATCACTCTTGAGGAGGGGAGAAAATTGGTAAATCAAGCTGGTGTCTTGATTTTTCCTGAGTGGGACATTACAAATGTTGTAGCTTTTAACACTATTCTGAAGTCCAAATATCCTTTGCAAGATTCTAAAGAAGAGGTCAAGGCAGCATTGCAAGATTCTGCCTTTAGTGAAGAATATGAGACCTTGGCAATTTGGGCTTTGGCCCCTCAAGGGAGCAAGCCAAATGTTACTGATATTAACCCAAATTTAAGAGTAGGGTTGATAATAAAGAGAGCTTCAGAGACCTCAATCACAGAGGCCACTAATTTGACTGTAAATGTGGCCAAATTGGCCCAAATGACTACTGAAAGAGAGGAGGCTGAAAAGAAAATCCTAATGGAGAAGTACAATTTCATAATTGGGGAATATAGCAAGATGTAGCAAAGGAATGTTGAGCTGCAGACTGAGGTGAACATATTAAAGTACAAGTATATTAGGGAGACATCAAGTGCTCCAGGGATCAAAACATCTCCTTCCACATCAGGGTCAGTACCTCCTGTGTCTCCCATTGTTTCTACACTGGGGTCCCCTAGCCAAAATCCTTCCCTCAGCCCTACTTTGGAGCTAATTGATGAAGAAATAGAATGCTTTGTTGATCCTACAAAGAAGCAGCTTATGCACAAAATTGCAGAGTTACAGGCATCCTTGAAGGTAAGTGAGGAGGGAGTACTTTTAAAGAAAAGGGAGGTTGTTAATATTGTATTGAGGCATTTGAATGAGAAATTTGATGACAGATTGTCATTTGTGTATTCTTTATATTCTTTATTATTAGATGCTATAAAGAATATTGATAGGGATCAGGATGTAGTAGTACCATTAATTGAAAATTGGATCCCTAAGGCCAATGATTTAGACATAATGTATAAAGCCTCAAGGTTTGATATAAATAATAGGCTCAAGTCATTAAAGCCTACTTAGGTGTTAATTAAGTCATTGCAAGGTTTTCAGACCTTACCAGATGACTTGAGTAGGAAGATCAGAGAGTTGGTGAATAACTTTGATGATTTGAGCAGCACATTGTTACTTGACATAATTGATGAGCAGGGAAATATCAGGTCACTCCAACAGTGGTAGGATCGGGAATTTGAGGTCATCAATGATCAAATTAGATTAATTTGTGATGACTCAAATTATGATTTGTTGGTGATTTGTATGGACAAAATCATTAGCACCAGCTCATTCTTGGAGTCTTTTGAAAGAGAAACGAATCAGGTGGCAGTTAAGTACAAACCTATAGTGTCAAGGTGAATGAGGTGATCAATTTTGATTGGCCAACTGATGAAGAGTACCAGAAATGGGTAAATGTATATTTAACTGAGGAAGAGTGAAAAGAAGTAGGTTGCTAATGGTTGACAAATCAGTTATTGCAGTTACAATAGATTCCAGTTTTGTTTTTTGGTGATAGTCTAGGTGCAAAATTCTTGAAGTTTTTTGTTGTTGCATCAACCATTCTCAGTGGGCACGATGAACAAGAAGATTCTTTGGGGAGATTGTTGTAACAAATTTTTGGAATATCACAAGGAAGTCCAATTGGCTGGTGACACATGTGCTTTCTGGCCCGATGCTTGTTTGCTCCTTCTTTTTCTATAAGAAGGATTTCAAGGCCAGAAGTATGGGTTAGCAAGTTAGATATTTTTGGTCGAGTCTAGATGAAGTTGCAGAGAAAATTGTAAAGTCTGATGGTTTTAGGGAAAATGCAATTTAGGTTTTGAGTCATTTTGTAGTAGGTTTTGAATTCATGGGGTTTTGATGTTTTATGATAGTACTGGCATTTGAATTGATATGATTAATTCAAACTCATGTCTCTCCATTGTACAAGCATAATTGAATTTTGAATAAAATGATCAAAGGTTGTTTCGTTCATCTCACTATTGTGGTGTGTATGATTCTAGTTTTAGCTTTAATTCAATGAATTAATTAAAATGCTTGAATGGGATTGTAGGTGGATATGTTTTGTATAAGGATTTGATAAGTAGTATTGGGTTAGAATACATATTGATGAGATTGTAAAGCAATGTTATCAAGGATCTTATAGGTTATGTATTAAATCTGTCATAAACCCTTAGATGCTTATAAATTTGACTCCTTCAATGGATATATGGCACTAATCTAAGTTGTACTTATTTGTATGGTTCAGTATTTTTTTGCCTTTACCTAGAGTTTGCTACAAATTGCAAATCAATGACTATCTTATACTGTGAAATGTTGTTGAAGTTATCTCATGCTCCAAATAGTTGATATTATTGATAAACAACCAATTCTATTTGGTATTATCCTATTATGTTGAGCTATTAAATGAGATTATCTATTGTTGTTAATGTTGTTTATGATGATGGTGTAGAGGTTGTAAACACATTAAGGGATCACCCTCTCGGGTCTTGTAGAGCCCAAAGTGTAGGAGGTCTTTAAAATCCTCATTAGTTGGTCCAGGTCCTTCGAGCTGCCCTTTATTAGAATTGGCAATTCTATAGGTAGATTAGAAGATCAATCTGCTTACCGTAAAAACAACTAACACCTTGCATATGTTTGTGGTGGAGGTATTAAAGAAGAAGTGTATGCCTCTATTTCCATTCATTAGATCTACCTTAGCCTAGCATATACTTGGGCTAAGTCTACAATTGCTTCAAAATCATGCGATGAAGCCTATGTGTGATGAAATCTTAGACCTCAACCAAGATGTGGGTAGATTATGAGAGTTTTTCCAAGACCTCAGGTTGGTTGATAAAAATGTGAAAGACTAAGCTATTTTTTTATTTTTTTATCTTATACCATTTTACGAGAATGGGGGTGCCAATGTACGAGAAGATCTTTGGAAACTAGGCATGAAAATTGCAGGTTAAAGAGAATGGGGGTTCCAAACTTACAATACTCATTGCCCCTTGGTCATCAATTTTCCCTCAGTGCCCTCAACCTCATCCTTGGCGCTAGTATTGACCTTGTTTTCACTCCTCCAAACTCTTCCTCGGCACTAATATTGACCTTGTTTTCACTCCAAACTCTTTGTTGGCATTGGTATTGACCTTGTTTTAACTCCAAACTCTTCCTCGACGCTGGCATTGACCTTGTTTTCACTACTTCAAACTCTTCTTCAGCGCTGGTATTGACCTTTCACTTCTCCAATTTGATGAGCTACAACTTGGTTTCATTAGGTTTTACAGTATGTTAATTAAATTGAAAATTTTGGCACCATTTAGCTAGGTTTTAATATTACAATATACTTAAGTATATATTGGCTATATTTTACATAATAAATAATATAATTATTCAACTTATTATAATTATATATTATATTCTTTAACAAAATTATTAAAATTAATAATTAATAATAAGTATATTTTTATATATTACAAAATATAATTAATATAATATATATTTAATATAATAGTAATATATATTAATATGAGAGATAAACTAAATTTTGATTGGTTGTTTCATGTCAACAATTCAAGGATGGCATGTGTCCTTGGGGAGTTATGCTCAAGGTAGCATGCCATTTGATTAAAGATATGATAATTCTCCTTTAAGACCTCTTCAATGTACCTAGTGCACACTTAAGGAGACAAAGATAAATATAGGGAAGAAAATATAGAGAGAGGGAGATAATGACAAACATACAAATAGAAAGGGAGACAAAGAGATAGAGAGAGGTAGAGAGATAAAGAGATAAAGATGAATAGATAGATATATAGGGAGGGTGATTGATATATCTCTCCTTGTCACTCTCTATATCTCTGTATCTCCCACTATCTATGTCACTCCCTCCTCCCCCCTCTATCTATTGAGCTATCTCTCCCTCTCCCCCCTTTCTCTCTCATTCACTCCATCTTTCCTTCCATCTCTCCTACTCTATATCTCTATCTCTATTTCTATTTTTATCTCCCTTTCACTCCTCTTTCTATCTCTTTCTATCTATATCCATTTCTCTCCCTCCCCTCTCTATCTCCCCCTCTCTATCTCTCACCATCTCTCCCTCCCTATCCCCCCTATCCTTCAACTCTCTATCTCCACCTATCTTCCTTTCTATTCCCATATATCTTGATCTCTCTTTCTCTTCCCATATATCTCTATCTCTCTCTCTTTCTCTCCCCATCTATCTCTATCTCCCCATATATTAACTAAGAAGCCATTCAAGCATACAATAGTATATGTTGGTAAAACTATAATAGTGTTTTATTAAACTATAAGTAACACTTATCTTTCTAATGTCAAGCCCTTCTTATATAAAAATGGTGTTTTATTAAACTATAAATTAGATTATTGTCACCACTCTTCATTCAACATGAAATGTCAAATGTAGCAATTATTTTGTTGCTTTTGTCAAATTTCATTAACCAAGCTATTTACTGGGTTGAATAAAGTTGTGTTATGACCCTTCATCTCTTTAAAATAATTAGACAATATTAGTGAGATCAGGAAGGGGAGAAAACTAAACTCCTTCAAAATAGGGGTAGTTGTGGGTTTGTTGGTTTTCTTTGTATACTATATACTTGGTTCCTCTAGGATAAATAAGTAACTTTAGATTATTTTCTTAGTTGTGTATCCTAACTAATATAGAGTAAGCTTTTTCATTTTAATTGACTACTACATAATAGTTTGTGTTGAAAGAATTGTTTCCATTCTTTGTAGTTTTTACATTGGAATACAAATCATATTTAATTTCATGCCAATATACCTCTTTCATAAAGATATTTGTTTGAAATAAGTGCTTCATAATCCATCTAATCAAATCATAATTAACCTATCAAAAAAGCAATAGGAATTTTCTAAAGAAAAGAACACTTGACCCAATCATAAGTTTATGGCCTTCGCAGAAAGAAGTGATCCACCTTAGCAATAACAACTACCTGATTTAGACTTGGGTATGTGCAGGATCATGATGGGCCAAAAAGTGGCTACATGAAAAAAGTAGCGTTTTGAACTCACCAAAAACCGCGAAAATCTTGAGTTGACTTTTTTTTGGGTGGTGTCCGATACATTACTCCATATAATGCAAATTAGAAATACACCATCAGGATATCCGATTTGTTTTGGATATCAATTTCTTGTCTAATATCTAATTTGAAAAACATTTTAAAATGTAATATTTTGGTGCTATAAATCGGATATCGATCTAAATCCGGATATCTAATTTTTACATATACAAGAGTGATGGGAGGTGGAGGGTGGGCAAGGGAGGGGGGAGGGAGAGGGAGGGAGATAGAGATAAGGGGGGTTTCGAAGTTAAGTCAGGCGACATCAGGATCAAAATCAGGGATCAGGATCAGGATCAGGATCAGGATCCAAAATCGAAATCAATCGCACATCAAAATCAGATCTTTTTTTTTTTTTTGGCTCTCAAAGCCTTGAGCAAATGCCTGGGAGGTTGCCAATCTCTTGGTATGTTTCAGGGTAATAGATAAGGCCAAAATAGTTTAGACCTTCTCTTCAGGTGCTGCTAGACTAAGGTGGGTATACCTATATGAATGAGGTAGACTTGGTTTGTGTTTATTTCCTAAAATAATTCATCCACAATGGAAAATGGGAGTGGATAAATGAATTTTATTTTGGTATAGATTGTATAGCAATATCAAGGCTAAAACTTAATATGTTCAATTTAACAAATGTAAAAATGAGTGAAACCTAAATGGTGAAAATGTATAGACTAGTGCCTTATTGGGTATGCGGAGTCAAATGAGAAATCTAAAATGAGTAACTTCTTTCTGGAAGATACTCTAATTGTTTGGCAAATAAATTTGAGTTTATAACTTGTATAAACATGCAAGAATATGATTACCAAGTTCTTCTTAATGATCCAAATGAGATTCCCTAATTACTATGATCAACTAAAAGGATTTAATCTTTTCTTGAAAGAACCAATTAATCAACCATACAGATACAACAAGTGTGCACCGATAAACTAAATATAAGCTTGTTATATCAATTTAAATAACTAGAAAACATCAACCTTGGAGACAACTTCAGTAATACTTTCAATTAACACAACAAAGAATTGATACCAAAAATACGCCACCACATTAAACGATTTTCATTGATATCTCCATAGTTTCAAACATGCATAATAGTCTCATAATTGCAAAAATTGTAATCTACTATATCTTTCTCCTATTCGATATTCGCTATTTGGTACCAAAAATGGATATTTATACATCAACTACTCGAAAGGACACGTCCTTTCAGAAATGTCTTATGTTAAAACAACAAATAATTAAAAAGAAGTAATTAGGCTCTGTTAAGCCACAAATGAATCTTCGACAAGTGGTCCAAGTAGTCCCGACACTCATGTGTATCTGCATCTCCCAATGCATTCCAGATCGCGATCTCCATTTTCACCATCTTTTCATTCTGTTCGCATGCTTCATCCAGTGTTGTATCTTTCGCAATAGCTGTCTTTAGAATTTCTTGCAATATTGATTCACTTTCACCTTTCCACCTAGTCATTTCTTTTAATTTTCCTCTATCATCAAAGAATGCAGTCAATCCCTTTTTGGTGGCATCAATTAATCCCTGTGCATCCCCTCACAATTCTTCAAAGAAGTCTTTGTGCTTGTTCACAAGATGATTTGCAGCCTCAATTGCTACATTATCGGAAACATCCCTCTGGTTTATTTCTTGAAGCTTCTCCAGAATCCTACCATCCATTCTTTCGTGTTCTCGCAATGCAACAAAGTTATGTGAGTGTGTTCCCTAGAGCTTATTCAACCAAGTTGTTAGACTGGCTTGTCTTTTCTTAATTACTGCTACAAGTGCATCATATTTCCCTTGAGAATATGCACTTGATCCTTCCCAATGATCTTTTTCTTGTGAAATTTCACCATGAGTGAGTAGCTTGGTTGAATTCATTGTAACTCCTAACAAATCTTTCAGGCGGTCATTTTCTCTCAACATCCTCTCATTATTCATTTTGTACATTTCTCTTTCCTTTATTAACATCTGTATTTGAGCTTTGTTCAATTTTGCTACATTGATTCCAATCTCTGTAGTTGCCACAGGATCAACCTCCCCAACCTTTAGATTCATAACATGCCCGAATGCTTTCTCAGTATCAATGACAACTAATTTCCTGTGAGGTGGATACAAGGCCCAAATCATCAATGACCCTTCATTTGGATTGTATTTTGACCCTACATATACTTCTGTCACCTTATTCAGGCTGAGCTTGTGTGTAGCATTACTGTCCATCAGAAAACTATCAAAGACTAATGCAGAATTGAGATCCAACCATGGAAAGATCATAACACCAGAATTTTCTAACATTCTCCTTCCCTTCTCAGGGGTTATACCCACCATCTCTCTATCCACACTCATCTTTAGGTCCTTCAATAGCTGTTCCTCATTACTTGGTGTAACATTATCAACCATTTCTCTTATCTCTTTTCCTTTTTGTTTATACAAGAATGCTTTAAATTCTGGAGAATTTATAAATTCATTATCTGATACAAATGACTTATACTCCACATGCCTTGCATCTATATCTATACT
This sequence comes from Sequoia sempervirens, assembly GCA_007258455.2. Classification (NCBI taxonomy): domain Eukaryota; kingdom Viridiplantae; phylum Streptophyta; class Pinopsida; order Cupressales; family Cupressaceae; genus Sequoia; species Sequoia sempervirens. The sequence goes on from VDFB02168118.1 coordinate 221,726,390, forward strand.
CTCTTCCACATTTATTTCCCTGACAGGTCAGGTCTAGTCTTGAGTTCTCAATCTTGACATCTTATTAGATTGACCCTGTGGCACATTACCCTCAAATGCCTCTTCCCTAGAAGATAACAGCTCTATATCTTGCAACCCTTGATTATATTTTTCTACCACCATTTCTACTTCTTCAGCTTCTAGGTTCTTGATCATATCATCAAACTGATAGGGTACATGTTGATATCCTCCAAAGTTTATCTTTTGTCTAGCAGAATTGATATACCCTTCTAGATCAAAATTCTTTCTAGGTGGTCCTCTTTTCATGTTGTATTGCAGTAGCTTATCAAGAATCAAATTGTACCCTTCCTTCGCCAATACAGTAAAATCACCAAAGCACAATGTACTAGGCATGAAAGCCTATTTTCCAAAGGAGCTCAAATTCATAACACTAGAAAAGTCCATCTGCCTAACAATTTCCAAGTATGCAATCCTGTCTGGGATTGTTTGAGGCAAAATGAATGGGGAATCTTCAAATCTGTAAACCCTAATCATGGTAGCATCATCCAAACAATACCAATCCTCCCAATTGTGATTAATTGGCCCATTGAAGTCCTTAGGCTTGAGAAACCTCTTTATCTCATCAGATAGAGAATAAGCACATGGATGATTATATAATTTGTACAATGGTTTTACAAAATACTCCTCAAAGTGTATGAAACAAGAATTAGCAAACTTGCTATCCCAAACAACAGTCCATAATTGAATAGGTAATGACATACCTTCCTTATCAAATTGGGAAATTATCATCTCCTGAGGCCACAACCCTAACTCCTGTCCAAAATACAACACTATGTGCATCAACAATGAATAATGCCTAAGATGTAAGATAGAGGCTCCACTTTTCACTGCCATCAACCCAGAATCAAGCCCCTTAAAAATGTATGAGGCATAATCAAAAGGTCTAGAGTTATGATACTGAATATCTACTAAAATTATCATAGGCATGATTGACATATATTCTGGGACTTTCATTCCCAATACTTGGCCTACCGAGAAATAAGTATACTTCATATAGGGTTCAAAAAGATCAACATGGAAGGGGGATTCACTATCCTCTAGTGGAACTAGTTTGTCGCCCTGTCTAATTCTATGTAGTGGCAACCTACAACCATTATAAATTGTGTCCATCCTCCCAAATTCCCTTTCTAATTCTCCACATATGATTTTCTCATTGCAAACCCCTTCCAATTTGAAAACCTTGCCTATTGCATCTTCTGATATATGTATCAATGGTTTCCCGGATGGGTCACAGATGGCTTTGAGTTTTGAATTATAATGAGCGGCCAACAATCTCACCAAGTCAACATTGAAAAATACATTAGGGCAAACCAGCTTTCCCAGATTAAGCTTCCATGGATTACATACTGGTTCAAAATGATTTCTCTGATAGTAATGAAAACTAAAAAGTTCATAGCCTCTTATTGGTGTCCAAATATCTCCTATGAGCTTACATTTGTCATCTAGTTTATCCACTTCTGCCCTAAGTTGTGTAGATCACCTAGCTCTAGGTCCAGAGCCAGGTAATTGGTCGATAAGATCTTGGCTTAGCTTCCACTCAATGCCCTCTGGCTCAATTTCGGTTTTTTGTTTTCTCCCTCTAGACTGACTACTTTCCCCATGTTTTCTCCCCTTCAATTTTCCTGAACTAGTGGCTTCCCTTCTTCAAAAATTACAGAAATCAAAAATTACAAAAGTCAAGGCGCAAAGAGCTTACTATATTTCACTTGAAACTTTTGAGTTGAAAAAATGCTCTGGTTCTTCGTTCGTCCTTCTGCTTTCTCCGCTATCAATTTTGCAATAGTGTTTTCAATTGAATTTTCCTTAATTCATGAGGTTACTTATGTTCTGTGGTGCCATTAATGTTTTAGCTAAAACACGAGTGTAGCAGGTCTTTTTTCAAAACTCTCACTATCACATCATGTAATATTGTCGGCGAGACATTTTCAAATCTTGGGCGATCCTTCTATTAGGGCTTCTACCAACATTCACTAAAACATCTGCTAAG
>VDFB02168118.1:221728536-221803376 GCA_007258455.2 Sequoia sempervirens
TCTAAGTGGTTAACGGGGAGGGAGTGTGTACTAGGCCTTGTTAAGTCATCATAAGTTTATGCTTTGGTAATAATTTTTTTTAAGTCATATTAAATCTTCCTATGTCTAATTGCTAGGAGATTTTTGGTATGTTTTAAGGTAGGATGATTGATGAAAGAGCCCAAAGACTAGCCTTTATCCATGGTATCTAGGTACACATAGCAATGGTCTTCTTATACGGTTGGACATGATTTAAATAACTTCTGAAGTTAGAATTATTCATTTAACCTAAGGTTTTCTCATAATGCCATCATTGGAAAAGTATGATCAAATTATTCTATTATGAAGAATTGGTCTATGTGCCTCTAGTAATCACTATAAATATTTGTAAGGATAAAATGATTAATTGCATCAGGTAGGAGAGAATCAACTTTGAGTTCTTCAAAGATTATATTCCTCTATTCATAATTTTTAAGGATTGTGTGTGAAGGAGGTTATCACTACCAAGAAGGGAGGAGACCTTTCCTTATGATGGAACTTCAAAAAATTTCTCTTTGTGTTCCATTTTTATCTTGCCTTATTTCTTTGGTCATCTATGGTGTTTGGGAAAAGCCTAAGGTTGGGGTTTTACCTTTGTCTTCATGTAAAACCCTAGTGTTTAGCTTACGCCTTGGGTGGGGTCTTTTGGGCCGTTACTTTTTGGGGAGGGTTTTAAAACAACTTAAGCCCCATCGCTTCATCTAGGCTGGGCCTCTTTTGATTTATCATTTTATTTCCTTCCCCTTACTTTATTATTTCCAAAGTCTTGGATGGTCCCATGCTCCCTCATTTAAAAAACAACTTATGCCATTATTTATCATTAGCCTAGTGATGTCCCCTCGTTCTTTTAATAAATGTTCTATATTTTGCAGAGGGACAAGTTTGTGTGGCCGTAGATCAATTATCATTTGATCTTTGTTGTTCCCCGCCATCCCGTGATGACCCCACCACACTGTTTTGGTTGATCGCAATCTCACATGCAAGCGCCACGTGTCTCATTTAATGAAGTCGAAGAGATGATAGAAATACTTTGATACATTTATCTAGTTTTAATACATTATGTGGTGGGTTACTAAAGCATTTATGAGATGCATGTGTTTCAAATCAACGGAGACGTTATAATCTTGGTAGGAAAGGTGCTTGATGGTTAATGACAAAGCTGGCGACTGTGTTGAACTAACAAGATTACCGATGGTTGAGATCCATGGTTTCCCACCATTGCGTGATCAGAAGTTGTGAGGTCTTTATTGATTGCGATATTGCAGGCAAGCACCACGTTGATTTCCTTGGCAACACATAGTATGGTGGGCCCTTATTGCCATGATGGAGTTCATGTCAGTTTGTTTTGAAGGCATCTGTTCGATCATCTGACCAAAGTGAAGGATCGACGGCTAGTATTTGAATCTGCATCAAATGTGATTACAAGGTTCTATTCTGTAATTTCATATTTATGTTTAGGCCTCCTAGCGAACTAAAAACTCAAGATTACAGCTGCCCTCCTAGAGAACTAAGTGTTGAAGAGAGCCAAGTTATAGACACCAGACAGATGGCATATAGGTCATTTGTAGCAGGCAATGAATTTTTATATAGAGAGACTTAGATGCCTGTATTTTGATGGAGTAAATGAAGATATCTAAGTTGCAGATTAAGATTTTGGTATCAACTGTTTATTAAATTTATGCAGTTATTTGATTGTCTCCATTATGATGCTTCTCTATTGTTTAAATTGATATAACAAATTTATACTCAGTTTATCATTGTACATTTGCTATATATGTGTGATCTGGTTATTCGATTCTCTAAAGTAGGGATTAAAATCTTTTAATCAATCATAATAATTGAGAAGTGTTAATTAGATTAATAAGAAGAATCACATAACTAGAATTGCCATTCTATCTTAAGAAGAGTTTGTTAATTACTCACTTGCATGTTTACACAAGTTGTAAACAATTTTTGTGTCTGACAGTTTGAATTATTGCCATTATTGAAATCCACATTTACAGATATTCATTAGACTCCATATACCCAATAAGGCACTGGTCTCCCCTTGTATTCTTTTATAATTTTCATTATTCTTATTTACTTTACACTTACATTTACAAATACACATACATATGCATTTACTGTTTTCATTTATTTCTCATGTAGTTTAATAGTTTGATCGATTTCATATTATATGTGTTGAAGACTTAGAATTTCAATTACATTAATTTATGGATATGTTGTATCTATAACACTACAAAATCATATGTTTTTTGCATTTACACTTGCATTTAGAAATACATATTTATATAAATAGATATAGATTTTTTTAATGATATGTTGTATTTATTGTTCTAGGAGAGCATCCAGTAATTGCATTTACATTTACATTTATATTTAAAAATACATATACATACATACATACATACATACATACATATATATGTGTGTGCATGTGTGTTTATGTATATCATTTATATTCAGTATTTAGAAACAACCCATTAAGTCTGCACATGGATAAAAATTCATAAAATTAGATCTCTCATACATATTTTGTTGAAACCTAGGCTTGAACCTCTCATTTCACATGTTTTTCTTCACAAAACTCTTGAGGACAACTATACCTTCTTTATTTTTTATCCTATGCCTTATTCATGCATCCTAAAATTACAACAGTATCTATGGGGCCTCTTACACAAGCTACAGTAATCACAAAAAGTGTAAGAGCCCCTTTATATCATGTTTGGACTACAAAACCCTAAAAAATAGGGTAACTGGGTTGTATGCAAAGAAATGAAGTTTTCTAACCCAAATCAATGCCTTAAGCCCTCAAATCATATTCAAATCAAAGCTAACACATATCTTCATGAACTGGAATTGATTTCACATTAAAATATGGCTGCATGTGACTCTATAGTGCTCCATAATAGGAAAAATACAAAAAATTTGAAGAAAAACACAGATTTTTGAATGTCAAGAGTTTGTATTTTAAATCCTCAACCATCAACAACCATTATAATAATCACTTATGCCTTTTAAATGACTTTATATGTCAACCACTGAACAACCACCTCTACAACTGACTTTTTAATCTTTTTATAATCACATGAAATATAAAACACACTAATTTCAAGGTTGTTAACATCACTATTGAAATGTTTTAATTTTTTGACCTTTCAAACATTAAAAAGTACATCATTAAATTAATTATGTAATGGCATAAAAATTAAAAAATATCATGAATTAATGATGTAAACACAAGTAAAATATAATTATATCAAGAAATTAATATCAAATAGATAATATAATTGCATAACTCATACATTTCAATGTCATTGATCTTTTTCTTCATCCAAATCTTTGTTTGTATCATTCGATCTAGATTCAAAATTGTAAGGATTGGTCATATCATCATCGTCATCATCGATATTAGTTTCGATAGTGTTAACATCCACACAGATATCATCTTCATGAATATTAACTCCCACATCATCATGATCTAGCTCTTCCTCTTTGACATCTTTGTCAAGGACATCATCAACTAATTGTTGATCCTCATCATCATCTACATCATTTTCTAGTTCTTCGGTATCTTCTTCTTCCACCACATTATACTTTATCATCCTTTCTCTTGGATCATGTCTAACAACAAATAACTAACCTGGTTTACTTGGAACCTCTAAGTAAAATACTTGCTCACATTGGCTTGGAAGAACATAGGGCTCATTTCTAATTCGCTCGATCAACCTTGTATTAATCATGGTAAATTCATTATCATGTTCAATAACAGTTCCCTCATGATCATTTTCATTCAATTGTAGTCTGTACCATAGGACGACAAACATAATTAATCTGAAGGACTTAAAGTCACACTCAAGAATATCATCCAAAATCTCATAGTATCAATTTTTTGAGACTTCTGGATGTATGTCGCTTCTAGATGAAACATTAGTCACCTGAAAGACTGCAGTTATACCAGAATCACAAGTTTTTTTCATGTCATCCAACATTTTGATTCAAAATTTACGACCATTGCACCACATAGCCTTGTGTTGTTTCACCTAGAATATGTCAAACATGTAAAAATTATTGCAATATCGTCAGTTGATAAACATTTATTTTTGACCGAATGTATGCAAATAAAACAATCTCAACATATATATACATCAATATAATTGAAAATAATTAAATAATATGGGTGATTAATATATTTATACATACCTGTTTATCTCTTAAACTATATGCTAAATCAATTTCCCTTTGTATAACATTAGAATCTCCATTATGATGAGATTTTTTAACTAATGAAGCCACACCTTCCCATGTTAATGTGCAACTAGATTGTTGACATCGTTCAATCCATACCGTCATCCAATCAAAATTGTTTGCAATGTAAAAATGTAGTGCATCCCACTCTCAACCAACTATATCAAAAAAAATTGAAATTTACAAACAATGTATAATTAGTTAAATACCACAGTATATGACCTTAATTTATAATTGATGTATATTAAAGATTAAAAATTAAATAAATACAATATACATAAAAACCATATGCAAAATATATTTCAATTAATCTCCATGACCATCTTATAATTACTTTTCACTTTCCTCAATCTACCTTTCCCCATCAAGTACTCCCCTTCGAATTTGTTAATGAAGTTGGGATCTCAAATGCGATCTACATGGATCTTTACTGCAAACTTAGGAAGATATTCACTAATGTACACTATGGTTTGGTATACCATATATCCCTCCACCATAGAACCCTCAGGATGTGTTTTTTGTCTAACCAAAGCTTTCAAAAAATTTAAGTCTCTCAACCATCCACATTTACCTTGTGTGTATAGGTCCACACAATTCGATCTCCTCAACTTGGTGTATGAGGTAGTGTTCTTGTGCATTGAAAAATGGCAAAGGTAGACACTTTTGCATTTCACACATTAGACAAAGAATTTTTCTCTTCCAATAATTTATATTTTTTTAATGAATTTCTTTAAATGACAACCATCTACAAGTGATTCAAGACACAAATATAATAACGAGATTTAACAAAAATATAAAGTATATTACATAACAAGTAAAACAAATGGCAATTATAAGATGTATACAATGAATTGAAAAAATATCACTACTTACCTCATGTATTTTCCAAGATCATATATAACTTGCTTGACATTGTTGTCGAAGTTGTTTGGGAGAGATAGAGGTAGAACATACTACAACAATTATAAAATAATTTTTTCATTATTTTTCCAAAAGTAGTAAACATAATACACTGAAAAGTACATGCATTATACAAGTGTATATAATATACTAGAATAATTACCTTAATGAAGGTATGTCAGTTATGTATTTTCATTCCTGACCTAAATTCACCTTTCTTTGTTATTATATTGTTTATGTTCGTAGCAAATCCTGTGGGAAATCAAGATTTTTGTATGACTTCTTTTATAGCATTGTTTTGCTGCTCCGTTAATAAATAAAGAAGGGAACTTATATTAATTTGGTCTCAATTGCTATTTAATTGAATGACTTTTTTCATTGCATGATTGGCTTCTTAAATGTTACTACAAATTTTGAAAAAAAAATCTTTGTCATGCCTTCCATCCAATATTTTTCATAATATTTTTATTATATTCTTTCCAATATGCATTGTATCAAACAAATGCACAATTTGTAGTTGCTCATAGTAGGGAAACTTACTAAATTGTCTGGGATAAATTTTTAGTCCCTGTGGAAACCGACCATTAATACCTTGATGACCTTCATAAAGCATATAAGTTAAACAAATTAACGACAATCATTGTCAATTACAACATGAGTAAACACAACACAATATAAAAATATAAATTCAAAATATATTATATATGATAGATAAACAATTTGATCTGATGTATAACCTTGACGATTAATTCTATTATATTCCAACTTCGATAGGTGAGGTGTTATTCTTTGTGGTTTTGATGTAGTCTCTTTTTTCCCATTGAAAAGATTTTTTTAGTAGTTTGATACTTATGATTTCTATGGAGGAAGTGTCTATACTCATCAAACACCTACTTTCCTAAACTTGTTGAACGGCGAGATTTTATCTTTAGACCACAAATTGGACATGCAAATTTTCCCTTTGTTTGAAGACTGCAAGATCATATATAATTGGATTAAATATGTTAATTTTTATAATTATATATGTAAATAGATTATTTTAAAAATGAATGATATCTACTTCATAAAATTAAATATTGTTAAAGTGCAGTTGAATGTTATAACATACCACAAAATGTGTTAGCCCTGGGGCATCATGAATTGTCCATACAAGCATTGCATGGAATTGAAATTGCTCTTTGTCTTATTGGTCTAGAGATGTCATACATAGTGACGCCATTCCATAACTTTAGTAACGCGGTGATAAGAGGCTCAATATATTCATTCATATCTTTAACTTGGTACTTACCTAGTTGAATGAACATAAACATTACATAATTATTATAACCATTTTACTGTAATATATATAAATTAATGTACGTGACTATTGAATGAAAAAAATATAAGTCATTATGCAACAAATAAGACAAATAAGATGCTACTACGTTAAAGAAAATTTGATGTAAACAAATATCTGGAACAATCATTGACAACATTATGTGCTCCCTTTTTATTGACATCTATGGAGGAATGTTATTGTTAATAACAAAAATATGCCACATTGAGTAAATAGATCTCAGCTCTCCAAATGGATTGACACCATCCGCTCCTAATGAAAGTCTGAGATTTCAAGGTTTTTTCTTTAAAGTGTGGCTATTTTTCCTCCATGTCCCTAAATGCAGAACAATCCGCAGTCATTCAAAGAATGTCATCTCCACTTCTATTTTGTGCATAGTAATCCATAAATTGCGCTAAACTTTCGCACCTAAATAATCGTTGCATACGTAGAATAATGAGAATATAATGAAAAACCTTGTAAGACACCTTTTTTGTTAGTTGATATGTTCGATATCTACTTATATGACATTTTGGACATTTTATTGCAAATTCATATTGTTTATGATATATAATATGATCATTGGGACATGAATCTATTGCTTGATACTCCATTCTGATATCTTTCATAATGCTAGATAAATCTTGGTATAAGTGAGATAAAATATTTGATAGCGGTAACAAAAATTCACTAATCAATCAACAAAAAAAAATAATTTGTTAATATAAAGCATATTAATGGTACATATTTCAACATTTATTTACTAGTGATGAACTAACAACAATTAAAATAGATGAAAAAATATGACATATATGGCATACCTTAACATCCATGAGATTGATATGTTTGATAAACCATTCATAACCTTTAAGTTCAACAGCAACAATACAACAGAGAGAAGAGTTGTTTGGAAGATTTATAAAGGGGCTCACATTCCTTCTCAAGTACAGGTAAATCATGAACATCATCAAAGTCATTTCGATCATCATGATCAACTCTGTCACTAAATGTGTCATGGATCAATGTATCTGTACCATCATCTTCAATTGTGTTTTTTGGCACGTGGTCATCTTCTTCCATAGGATAATTAACTTCATCTTTGATATTCACAACTCCATGTTCATCCGCTTACAAAACCACATTCTCTGGGCCGTGATAATTCATATCATGTTCCCTAGGGAACCCCACCTTTATAATAATGATAGACAAAAATAAATCATGATCATGATCAAGTGATTATATATACATATAATGTTAAAACGATATAAACATTTACAAATTCAATCAATATAAACACATATAATGAACAACTTACCAATAGACGATAATCATGCCCCCTTCAACGTGACCATGATTCCTACAATGTTTTCTCAGCTGTTGTGATTAAAATTCGTCTTTTCTTTAAGCCCTTGCAATTATTGCAAGGACAATAATATTTCCCATCACCCTTTCTTTTCAATCTAGCCCTCAATCTATCAAGTGTCTCTTCATTTTTTTCTAGACTAATATTATCTGACATGATTTTTCTTTACCAAGCTTGACTATTTAGATATTTAAAAACTATCAAACTCACACTCTAATAATTTATATTCATAGACAGGTAAAAAAATCTAATAATTCTGATATTTTACACCAAAATTCCAAACTTTTTAAATTCTGATTTTATTATGATTTCCAACCGTTAGACTCCTAAAATCATAATATTGAAATTGATCACAAATTTCTTACAACGATGGAGGTAGCGAGCTAGTAAGAGCAAGTGACCTATTCCTAAAGAGCAACAAGTTGGAATCGTCATTGTTAATGTCAATACAGATTTATCCTTTTAGTTAAAGATGCAATATGTTACTTCTTATGATGAGTTTATCCCTAGGGCGCTCAACATTGAGAGAACCCTAATCACATAAGGAAACACACACTAGTAGAATTTGACAAATAAATGACTAGGTGACTAAAACTTTTAGTCACAACAACTAAAAATGACTAAATTCTGCTCTTTTTTACAACTCAACTATAAATGAGTAAATAAATTACTAGTTTGGTCATTGATTAAAAATTATTTAGTCACACAAATAAAAATGACTAAATAGTTAGTCATTTATTTAGTCACAATCCATTTGAATAAATCATTTAAGGAATCAAGAATATAGCCCATGAAAATACTCTAAAACTTTAATAAAAATACCCTAAAAATTTTGTCAAAATCTTATTTTCAGGCGTAGCCCATCAGAATGGAGTTTTCATTTTAATAAACATACTCTAAAACGTTCGTCAAAACATTATTTTCAAGCATTGACCGCTAAAATGGAGAAGTGTTTCAGTAAAGAATGACAGAGAACAGTGAGGAGATGTGTGTGAAAGGAGGCATAGGATTCATTGCTACTTATCTCATTCCCGCTCAGCTCAACAAATCTTACATTGTTCTCGCTACTATTTGTAATTGAGGTATTTACTTGACATATATTTGCATAATCTCAAATTCTTTCAGAGGCTTTTGAAGTATCAATGTATCCTATATAGGGTTTAGAATGATTTCTTTTAATTAAAAAATAAATAAATGATGTATTTCCCTGTAATTAGATAATGTGGAGATCTCCTAAATCTGCCCCAACACACTATCCTCTTTGGCATTGTATTTATTACTCCGGCTACTAAGGTTTTTCATGTGACATCTTTAATATCTTCATGACCGTGGCTTTTAAATATATCTCAGTCTTTGCTTTAATCCTTTTCATTGTAACCCTTGAGTTCCATAATCTACCTTCAATCTCTTCTAAGAACGTTGTTTTAAGCTAGACTGCATAGTATGCATATAACTTCATACCTGCCATTGTTTCAAACCACCACTCATTGTCTTGCTTAAAATGTTTCCTCTATAAGCACAATAGCATGTTTTAAAATCATGGTTGTCAATGATTGACCATTAAGGTCACCACTTTCATCAAGATACAATGAGATTTTTGTCTTCAAACTCAAGGCATTATGCAAAATAACATTGTGAATTGTTTGTTGTGTACGATTTGATTTTCTTGCACGTTTACTATTTTGCTAACTTCTTTTAAGACTGGGTATTGCACCCTCAGCTGTAATCTCAAACAACTCACTCACTATCACTTGAATATTCTTTTCATGAGCATTCTTCTATAAAATCAAATTATGCCCTATAGACTACCTACTTACTATAGGGGACTCATTGTTTCATGGTATTGTAGATCTTAATATCCTTCAACCTTATTGACACTACTTCACAGTCCACAAGGTATTATTCACTATTCTTTCATCTTTGATGACTCTCAAAACACTACTCAAACATGCAATCCACTACCTCCATTATACAATGGCTAAGAAGAAACATTGAACCTATGATTACCATTGTTACTTCATTTGGACAATCATTTTCTAATTACATTTTCCTTGTCTAACACTACCAAAAGCATTTGAAAAACCCTTAAGGTTAGCAAGGGGGTAAGGAAACTCATTGTTAAAATCTCCACTTTATTATGCAAGGTTTGAGTTTTATTATCTTGTCACTACTCAGCCTCTTTTTGACTGTCACATATCAAGTGACTGTCATTCTTCCTATCGTAGATTGCATTTACAAATGTCACTAAGTTACATAGTGTGTTTTTTATTGGCTATAATCTTTAGATTGCAAGATTTTGTTATTAGCTACAATGTCTCAATCTTTCTGGTATTGCAACCTCACCAATCCGCTAGAGTTATTGTTTATGTTTCTACGGAGGCCTAGGGTTTGTACCATAATCATGCTCTTACCAATGCTTCTGTTGGTATTAAAAAACAACCCTAAATTTTAGGTCAGAAAATTAGTTGTCTTGACAAGGTTGTGGTATGATCTTGGATTGTATCCTAGAGTGTGTGGGAAGCTTGTGTTTGATCATTAAGGTATGTAAATCTGATTAGGGAAATATATCCTATATAGCATGGGTCTTGCTTTAATACTCTCCATAATGGTTATTAACATATCACATTATTATAGTTTGCGGTAACCAAATATTGCATTCAAGTATGTAATAAACTTGGTTTGTAGTTTAAGCTATACACTTTTAAGTAACATTTATAAGGTTTAGAAAATCTTGATCACTCTCTAGAATAGCCCATTAAACATGGGTTGTGCTTGAATGCACTAGACATAATTGATATAACACAAACACTCTGCATATCAACCAGAGTTATAGGCTCTTTATTGCAACAAAAGGTAATCACTCTTGGATCATGCTATAATTACATCATAACCTGTTAAACTTGAGACAATCTAAATGCACCCAATGATGATTGACACCTACATTATACAACCTGAATTAACTACATTATATGAGTGCCTCCATTTCTATCACAACATAGCCACATTAAACTTTGGTCACACATGAATGCATCATGTATTTGTTATAGCACAACTATGCCACATGACCAATAGAGTTATGGATCATATAATTATAGTCACAAGAATATGTTCCTTAGTTGTAATCTTATGGTGATTCCACACAACAAAATCTGGACATGAAATTCTCAAAACCCTAAACCTCTAAAAATGAAATCTGATGAGATGTTGCTTTAAAATATGATTTTTAAACCTAGAACTACAAATTTGACTTCACAACTGAATTCTACAAAAAGAAAATGACTACCCCAACTTGGCGATATCTTCTTGAATTTTTTTTATTTTTTCCAAGAAAATCATCCTTAGTTCTCTACAAACTATCTCAAGTAGAGAAAATTCGCAAGTATAGAAAAACACTGTTGCAATAAATCAACAAACTTATTTTTCTTTATGTCGGCCACAATTTGATTTTTTTTCTTATTTTTCATGTTTGTCAAAATTTTGATGAAACTGCTAGTCGAAATTTCAACGAAACCTAGGTTCATCAAAATTTCGACGAATGTCGGGGATAAACTTTTAAAAATTTGAAAATTACACATCAAATTTTACAGGCACCCAAAAATACATCAAATTATACATATTTCATCAAAAAAATTCATTGGATTTTGCAGTCAAATGAGTTAGTGCATTCATCTTTTTCTTCAACTTTGGCAAGTAGAGTTTTTTCCACATTTGTGCAACTAGCAGATTTAGTAGGCACTAGATCATTTTCCTTGATAGCAATAAATACCCATTCGTCCTCACTTAAATTCCCTTTATCATATTAATTATCTATCACACCTTCATCAGCAGCAAAATAACACTTTCTTTGGAATCTAGGCTTGTTAGGTCTTGGCTTAGGAACTCTTTCGGGACACCTTGAGGCAAAATGACCTATCTTATTACAAGAAAAACATTTAATAGGAAATTTCCCTTTATAATTACCTTCTCCTCTGGCTTCTCTCTTGACAATAAGTGCTTCAAGCTAGTCTAGTATTCTCTCTTCTTCTTCAATCTCTCTCATTTTCTGCTCATACTTGGACATTTTTCTAGAAGAGCTTTCTCCCATATCATATCTCTGCTTATCTTTTCCAGAGATAGTATTTTTGAATGCAAATTATGTCTTAGGAAGAGAATCACCAAACTCACTTAACTCAAAAGCAATAAGCTTACCAGTCAACATGTCTCTGTTACATTTGTCATAGTCCAGATTTCCTCAATAGTAGTAGCTTTGGCTTTGTATGCAGCAGGAAAGGATCTGAGCACTTTAACAACAATCTCTAATTCTTTCAATGTTCCACTAGCACAATTGATGCTACACACATGTTCATTCACTTTCTACATAAAATAAGTGATGTTCTCATCTTCACCCATTCTCAACATTTCATATTTCCCTTTTAGGCTTTGCAACTTAGCAATCTTCACATGGGTATTACCTTCATACAAAGTTTCCAACTTTTTCCATATCTCATAAGCAGTCTGCAGCTCCATTACATTTGTCATCTCAAAATCAGTCAGAGCACTCAACAATGCTTCCTTACCCTCGATATTGTACTCAACTTCCTTAATCTCACCTACAGTAGAAGGACCATTCTTTGGGATGATATACCTATTCTTTGTAATTTTCTAGTAAGGTTCACCAATGCATCTTAGATGAAACTCCATTCGAGTCTTCCACAAAGAATAATTAGTCCCATTAAATCTCAGACTATCCTTCTTATATGTCGCCATCTTGGATCACCTCAAGCTATTAAACTCCTTCCAAGGAACCTGCTCTGATACCAATCGTTGGCAACACAAGAGCAGACAACTGAGAGGGGCAGGGGTGAAGTAGTTGTCACAAAAATTATACTTATTAACTTATTCTCAGATCTAATAAATAAACATGAAAACATAAACCATCACCACATCAAAATCACACATAATACCAAGATTTTTTACGTGAAAACCTTGTTAGGGGAAAAACCATGGTGGAGGTTAATCCACAAGATTATACTTTGTTAAAAGTATAAAATAATTGTAAGTGGGGAATGCACATGCATTCAAACACACTGCCTAGAGCTCACTGCTCAATTACAAAAGGTTTACTGCCCAAAGGAAGACACACTGTCTTACAGAAACATTCGGATTACATCCAGCAGATTTTGAACTGATAAAATAACATTTACTAATGCTTGATTATAGTTATGGTTAAGCACATAAATATCTACTCACTTTTCTTCACACTTTAATTCTTCCTTCGAATGATTAGAACATTATTCGCACACAACACTCACACACTTCGCACACCACTACCTTCAAATGGTAAAATAATTGATTATATATATCCACAACTAAGGATTAGAACAACTATATGTCAGCCCAAATCAATAAAAAAATTATAATGCACACCAAACCATGTTAGCCAACACATAGTAAGGACCCAAAACAACATCCTCAAACACAAAACACCTTAAACAATTATGCCTTGAAAATCCATAACATGCTACAATCACCCTGTCAGCCATGATCATGAAAAACATGAACTCACAGAAGAAAATAACCAATCATGAGCACAACGATCAATGCAAACATACAAAACAGATAGAGCATGATCTAAAAACATCCACACACATTATGAATCACTACAAAAACATCTGCAACAACTCAAATTACTAGAATCACAACATCTTCTTTCAAGAACACCAATGGAAGCAACAGAACAACTGTTAGGACACAGATGCTCATAACTCAACCAAATCTTCATGCGAACCTTTGAAATTTCATGCAGATAAACTAGATGTACTTTTCAACAAAACCTTTAATCCACAACCTCTTATAATCAATATACTGAGCTATCCATCAGCATGGTGGCTATACTAAACTTCACTGCATCATTGACAACCTGTAACTTATTTTATTACAATTTTCTCAATATCCTCGACATATACAACCTTAAAGACATTAATGCCAATAGTGTTGACATCAATGACAACCACATATCAGCAATATCCAACATAAGCATGTTAGTAGATTGGATTGAACTAATAAAGGATATGTTATGCATTATGAATCATGTACTTTGAACATCAAATATGATTTTGAATCCAATATATGTTGAATTCAAATCCAATTGATGCTTAATTTTTATGAATTTTGTTAGAGAATTTGATAATCTATTTTATTTCATAGGACCTTTTATAAGGATAATGGAGGCAGTTAGAAATTTCATGACTTTCAAATCATGGAGAAGCTAGAAACTTAAGAGTGACAAAGGAGATTGCTAAAGCAATACAAATGTGACAAATGTCAGAGCTTAATTAAACTTCAATTCTAACTTTGGGGGGATTCTACATGGAAATTGAAGGCAATGCCTAAATATGAAGAACATTGAGCTTGAGGTTACAATGAGTTATTGTTGAAATCATCTTAGTAGAAATTGTCACTAGAGTTAAGGAAGATTAATAAAGATTGTTGTTGACTTTACTTAAAGGGCCTATCTCAACAAGCCATTGTTGTCATTCATGAATAAAAAATTCTTATTTAAGGAACAAAGAACTTGATAGCTTACATTGGGATTTTACACACAAGTTAAATAAGAAAACTATTTCAATTGAAAGTAATTCCATTCAATGGAAACTTTTTTGGAGCTACTACAGGGGTGGAGCAATTTTAGACGTCATTGCTATAAATCTTGTATGGTTTGATGATTAATTTGAAAGAAGACACACCAAAAGATCTTAAGGATAATTTTGTATTATTCAAATTCAAATAAGAATTTCCCCTTTTAAAATTGAGCTCTTCTTGTTTGTAATTTCAAATCAAATTTGAATTGGAGTTAAAACTCTTGGGCTTCTCCTTAGGAAAACTATAAATTTCCAAAAATGGGACATTGTAAAAGATTGGAAACCATTCATTTTACTTTTGCAATAAATTTGATTTTTTTTCTCTTCTTTTGATTTTTCTATGAGAATAAGAGGACAACCTTATATAAAGAATATTATAAAGCAATACAGATGGAGATATGGTTATGTTCATTTGGTGCTTGTTTTGTCGAAGCTTTGTAGAAGCAAACCATGAAATGATAAAGCATGCAATCAGTGTGAAGAATATGTTGTCCTTCATTGATATTTATATGAATGCACAAATAATTGTAGTGGAAATGGTGGGAAAGTAGGTTCCTATGATCAAGCAAGGAAAACATCCACCTAATTTTCCAAAGTGCCTTGGAGAGGTACAACCCATGATAATGGTGATTCTACAAGGTTATAGGTGCATGCTTGTAATATAATGTATTATGTATTGTGAGTTGGAAACCCTCTATTCTAAAATATTTTAATATTGTCTATTAGTTAGGCCTACAAGTAAAAGGTTAATTGGTGTTATGCACATATGATGTGTATTCCATTTGACCAACATTATGCTAGATTTTAGAATATGTTGCAAGATGGTTGGCACAGTCATGTGGAGTAACATGACCAAGTGTTGACATATATGGAGCTAAATTGAATATATTGGTGTAGATGCATATATTTATGATATGTAGGTCCAACACAATGCATAGATATATGTGCAA
Organism: Sequoia sempervirens; assembly: GCA_007258455.2. Classification (NCBI taxonomy): domain Eukaryota; kingdom Viridiplantae; phylum Streptophyta; class Pinopsida; order Cupressales; family Cupressaceae; genus Sequoia; species Sequoia sempervirens. Next base: position 221,743,951 of record VDFB02168118.1, read on the forward strand.
GACTTGAAAATATCTCTAAAAAGTGTACTTGGAGGCTATTTGAAGTAGAGATAGTGAAAAACCCTTTAGTCTTGCTTCTCAACATGTACTTAGTGTTGAAAGAATGAAGAAGTTTGTAATTGATGTCAACACTACATGATGGATGTCCTAGAGGCATGTTGGTGTCTCGTACAAACCAGAAAGTGAGAATATCACAAAGAATGGATAAATGACTACTAGCAATCTGATTGATAAGATCTAACAAAATGTGATAAAGTAGCAGGATGCAATAGAACTGAAATAAAGTGAAATAGAAACGATAAAGATGAGGAGAAGAAAGAAAGGAAATTCTCACAACCACGTGAGTGATTAAGCCTTTAGCTAGTAGATATCTCTAATACCTGCGTTTGTAAGATCTGCAGAAAGTGTTGGGGATGTATAGGGGTTTTCCTTAGTCAAACAACCATTTTGGTGTTGCCACCTCCATGAACAACCAAAAAGATAGAGAGAGTAGAAGTAAGAAAATTTGATGTGATAAAAGAAAACCCCACTGGAGGAGGAGAACCCATATCACAAAATATAGTTGATAAAAGCAATCCTTGCTAAAGGAGGAGAACCCATATAATGAAGTAGAGATGCAGTAGATAGGGGATGTGATAAATCCCAAGATGCTTGCAAGCATGAGGTAAGGGAGATGAAGCTACAAGGCTTAAGGAAGCCAAAGAGGGAGACAAAGAGAGTTGCAAGAGCCAAGAGTGTTGTAAGGAGTTGTGTAAGAGCTTGAGAGATTTGCAAAGAGAGATGCCAAGAGAGCTTGAAAGTGTTGTAGAAGGTTTTTGTAACAAAAAAGAGAGTTGTGCAAGCAAGAGCAAGATAGGAGAAGAAGTTAGGAGTTAGAATGAAGCTAGAGAGAAGTTAGAACTTATAATACCAAATAGATGGAAAAGATGACTTTTAAAGAGGGAAAAGAAGCTTCTTGAGCTGTTTATAGGTGTCCCCAGTGGTTACCATCGACAAAACTCACTGACAAGTAGCAAACATGCACAAAAATGGTCATTTGAATGTTGAAATATCAAAAGATGCTAGCATGGTGCATGGACATCCACGTGGCATGCCAGTGTCTAGACTCATCATGCTATAAAATTACACATACGGGAAAATCACTAGATTTGGTACAAAGCTAATGTGCGAAGGTAGCTATTGAAAAGGGGCGTTGGAGCATCCTAAGAGGGGAAAAAGGCTGATGTAGGGGCTAAAATGAGCCTACACAAGATGTTAAGGGAGTGGACAGTAAAGCGGGTGCAAGAATGTATGTGAAATTGTAAGGGGTGCAATTTTACAACTATACATTTTGCCCCCACTTTAGCGAGCATATGAATCTATGCTAATATGCACGCTAAAGGTATTCTATCAAACATAAATAACACCATATGCCAAAAGGATATTGTAGAGGAAGCAGATAACCCTTTGAACCATGAAAGTGTGCCCCTAGGTTGAAGACCTGCAAAACAAATGCATTAGACAAGAAATTCCTGCACCAAACAACAATGTTAGAGCACAAAAACCTAAAGGATTTGAGTCAATGTAGTGAAAGAGACCTCAATGTAAAAGGTTATCTCAGTACTATGTGTCATCTCCAAATTAAGATCATAACACACGTAGAATAATTATAAAACTAAGAGAGGAAGGGCATATTCTCAAGATGAAGAAGATGTAGATCTTTGATCTGGTATATTCAAAAGAGAAGAGAAGATAATTTAAGAAAGAGATGGAGAAGCTAGAAAGGAATGAAAATTCCAATAGAAATGGCTCCATAGGTCCTCAAACCCAAGGAGAGTTGAACAAATGCGTCGTAGATCCGCAGACCTATGAAAGATGAACAAAAGGCTCTCCAAAATCTCTCACATGGAAGAAGCCTCGAGAAGTAAGCTTCTTACAATCTCATAGACCTGCAAGAAAGGTATCCCCCAAGGTCTCTCACATGAAGGAAACCCAAAAAAAATGCCTTACAAACCCGCAGACCTGCAAGTAAGCGACCCCGAAGATCTCTCACATGGAGGAAGCTCAGAAAAAGTTCCTTACAGGCCCGCAGACCTGCAAGGAGGCATTCCCCAAGATGAAAGTGCCTTATAGGCCCGCAGACCTACAAGGAGGCATCCCCCAGGATCTCTCAAATGGAAGAAACCCAAATGAAAGTGCCTTATAGGCCCACAGACCTGCAAGGAGGCATCCCCCAATATCTCTCACATGGAGGAAACTCTACAGAGTTAGATTGGAAAGCAGCTTCACAGGCACACCTATAAAGTGACATGTTTACCCGCAAATAAAGCATGTATGAAAATAAAGCAGCCACCTAGGCGATCAAGTGGAAAATCACACAAGCCATGAACAAATTGGAAGGCTTTCAAAGGGGTCCCTTAGGAACCCTTCAAAAGAAGAGGGGTCCACTCAAGGGACACACTATTTGAAAAGTGAGGTCTAGTCAGGTTTCCCCCAAGCTATATGCAAATTATTTCACTTAAGAGCTTTCAAAGGGGTTCCCTCGAGAACCCTTCAAGAAATAAAAGGGGTCTACTCAAAGGTCACTTCATTTGAAAGATATAGTGGAGAGAGAGGGGATCCTTTAAGAAGGACACACATCTCTAGAACAAGTTAACACTGCCCCCAACATACAAGGGAGGAAAACCATGCAAGATACTTAGAAAATGTAGGATATAGGTAAACCTTGATATCATTTTTCATGCAAAGAAAATGTAGGTGCATCAGCAAATAAATGGGTGATGACACCTAAATCACGAAGTTTTTGTATTTTATCCTTCAAGGCCTTACATTCACTAGTGGAATGGCCAAGCACTCAATCGCATGCACACAAAAAAAATGTTTTTTCTTTTTCATGATTATGAAGTTTCTTACGTGTAAGAGAAGAGTAATTAAGCGGGCTTTTAGAAGCCGCAACAAAATACACTCTTGCATAGATAAAGAATGAGGAGCAGGAAGAAACCCTTTCTCTTGTGGATAAATGCTTGACTACTCACAAGAATAAATCATGAAGATAGAAGACAAAGGAGGATCGACATGGAGAATATTATTCTGGCAACAGGGATCATACTCCTCTACAAAATCATCATCATCCTTCTTGACAGGACTACCAACATTAACCTCCTTAACATAAGTGTGATCATCTTCCTCAGAAGGAGGATCAACACTAAGAACATTATAATTTATGCTCACACTATCCCATGATACAAAAGAGTAATCATCTTTGATAGTAGGTTTGGATGAATTTATCAGAAGGTCTAAGTGAATCAGGTCGACTTTATATTCCCTAATGAAGGAATTTGTAAATTCTAGAGAACCCCAATCATCACCAAGACATGCATTCCTTTGAGAAGTAGACTTAGGATTTCTTGCTTTAGAAGGATCTTCTTCAGGGACATTTATCTCAAGAGTATCCTTTGTAACAGGTACTGCTGGAGTAAACATCAACACACTGGAAGATATTGAAGGAATAAGAGTAGGAACAACCGAAGCTTGACTAGTAGTTGTCATCTCATATAAGTGCATAGCCTCGAGGTTAGCCTTGACTATGACTACTTGATTATTACAAATGAACTTAATAGATTTATGTAAGGTAGATAAGACTACACCCATAACATGAATCCATGATCTACCAAGAAGAAGGTTATATGGTAATTTTTCTAGCATGACATATACAAGGGTGGGTACAGTAATGGGTCCCAACCTTAAAGGAAAAATTATTGTGCCTAAAGATTGTCGACCGACATTAACAAACCCATGAATAACAACATAAGAAGCATTAAGAGAAGATGAATCAATATTAATCTTAGGAAATAGATCAATGCTACATACAACAAGTTCCAAACCAATGTCAATGAGAGTACGTCTAATGCTGATGTTATTAATGTTAACTATAATCATTAGAGGGTCTGCTTGCTTCTATATTTCCAAAGGTGGGAGTTCTGTGGATAGAATGTAATATTCAGCAAATGATCTGATTTAGGATCTAGACTAATTGCATAATTGAATGCTTAACTTAAACAATTTAATGGAAACTCAAAAAACAAGTGTACATTATTGAAATTATGCTTTAAAAATCAAGGTGATAACCAGAATGTGAGAGAGAAGAAGAGAGAAAGGGCAAACAATTTGATAATGGAGTTTGCCACAATCATGACTACGTCTCCGGTTCCGCTCCAATAGAGTGAGACCGATCCAATTATTCCTCCAGAAACTCGGTTACAATCTTCGGCATAGCCTCCCCTTGGATTACAAAGAAATCTGAAAATGCACTTCCAAAGTGTGTGAGAACAAGCTTCTCCAAAAGCACGAAGTTACAATAAGATTTCTCCAAGGAAGAAAAATCCCAACTCTCCACTTACAAAAATCACCTCCAAAATTCCTTACAAAAATAATTAGCTAAAACACACTTACAAACTCTCACCCATTTACCCCTTTTTATACACCAATTTTACCCAATTTGGTGTATAACAACTTGATTTACAATCTCCCAAATTTACATGTAAATCCAAAAGAAATCCCCCCGTTACATAATAAAATCTCTTCAAGATAAATAATGAAGGGCCCTTATAATTTTGGGCTTACAAAGGAAAAATAATAATCCCTATAATTTTGTTTTGATAACTCTTACGGGATTATTATATATATTTTAAGAAGATCTTTTAAATTTTATCCCTTGAAAATAATCCCATTGCTATCTTATAGGAGATTATCCCTTTTGAATAGGGGTAATAATAATTAAAAAAGGGTTTAAAATCCCTTAAAATAAGGATTCCATGAAAATAGGCTTTTTTTTTTTAAATAAAGCTTTTAAAACAAAACTCATGGCTTTAAAATAGGGTGGCTTTAATATAGGAGAGCCCACGTTTATTAAAAGAATGTGGCATTTTTTTATTATTTTTTATTTGTTTTATATATTTTATTATTTTTATTATTTTTTTATAAATATAATATGCCACCTTTTGCCAATAATGGCTTGCCACGTGGAGGGGTGAGATGATGCCATATCAAAATTTCATTCACCAGTCAAAGACTTTGGAGTGATGTGTCCACTGACTGGATTGATGATGTGGCGTTGACTGGACTGCCACGTGTCCACACATGATTGGCCAACTTTGACTTCTTGTAACTTGGGCAAACGAACTCCAATTTTGATGAAACGAACGTCATTGGAAATCTTGCAATGAGCTCTTTGCATTGACACTAGTCTTGACCACTTTTGACAACTTTGACTTTTTTGACCTTTTTCTGACTTGGGTCTTTGAGTTGACTGAAGGTTTGACTGAGTGTATCTCGAGCACCGTAGCTCCAATTGACTCCGTTTGAGTTGCATTGGAGTCAGAATTCCCAATATTTTTTTATGAAGATGTTTCTGGAGAAAAATGAAGAACTTCAAAATTTGACAAAAATCCTCTAGATTAGGCCTCCCCACTGGAGAGCTTTTGGACCTCCAAAAGTGGCATTTATTCTGACATTAAGTGAGGACTTGGCCTCCCCACTTGTCCTGTATCCTCTGTACATCTATATACCTGGCTCACAAACACAATGAAGACTGCAACAACATGGTTGATCATAAACATCATTCTATCACTTCCATAAGCATCTACATCAACTGTCGTAGCCACTAACCAACAAACATTGACTAGCATCAAGTTGAACAATAATGCAGATATGAAAGAGAAAAAATCAACAACATATCGATCTTTCACATGAGAAACATTTTTACCCAAGGATCCATCAATGCTTTCAATCATCATTCCCTCATGTTGTACTGTGGGTGCATCTTGTGACATTTGGCCCTGGTTAGCTACTCCAAGTTCCTATCTAGAACCACCTATGTTGATAGACATAAGAGTTAAATCTTTACTTGCATTAATCACCCTCTTTACTTGCCCTGTGTTTGTAAAAGAACGATCAGTCTTAATCCTGTGAGAATGTACAATATACTGAATGCCATCTTTAAACAAATGATAATGATTCTTTTCCCTATAGAAAATAGCTTTCCGATCATATAGATAAGGGCTACCCAGAACTATCCCATAGATATCTAGTGGAACCACATCAAACTGTACTTCATCCACAAACTTACTAGTGATTGCAAATGTTAAAATGCATTGTCTTGTTACTTGCAACTTATCATTCTCGCAAATCCAACCTAGTGGATAAGGTTTCTTATGCAATGTAGTTTTCAATCCCAAGTTTCTTACAACATCTTCAAAAATTAAGTTAACTTGAGAACCACTATCTATGAGTGCATCAAGTTTCACATTCTTAGCAATAACCCTTATGTGAAAAAGTTCATTCCTTTTCTTATCATCAGAGACTTCATTAACTTTAGGTGTATAAGCACAACTATCAAAGGAAACACTAGCAATAGGAGCTTTACCTTTCAAACCCATAGCTGTTATCTTAGTTTCATCATCAGAATCGGAACCAAGATCCATAACAACATTTGTGTCTTTCTCCTTACCTTTATGTTTCTGATTATGTCTCTAAGCCCACTTAGGCTTCAATTCAGGATGCAACTTCCAACAATGATCTCCATCATGACCCTTCCTGTCACAATGAGAGTAAGAAAGCTTGTCATCCTTCTTAACTGTACCTATCTTCTTTCCTTTCCCTGTCTTTGCAACTTTAGATGATTTCTTTACAGAGTTATCATTATCAAACTTATCAATAAAAGAACCCTTTCCTCTTGACTCTAAATGTGTAGCTTGGACACAAACTTCATCCAAATTACTAGGGTTCAAGACCAAAATAGAATGTCTGAGATATGAGTGAAGACCTCCTATGTACTTTAGCAAAGTATCCTGGGTGTACAAAGGTACGTTTAATGCAATAGCCCTTTTACAAAACTCGTGGGTGTAATCTTGAACAGACTGTCCTTTCCCTTGCCTAAAAGTTTTCCAATTCATCATTAACTATTGCATATGACCTAGGGGATAAAATTGCTTTTTAAGAGCATTAACAAATTCTGACCAAGACAAATTGACTCTACCATGCTGTGAAATTTCTGCTTTAGTCCTACTCTCCCACCAGGTGAGAGCTGAACCTCCCAACCGAAGAGTAGCTAACTGGATCCTAGAAGCATCATCAAAGAGGCTTTGGACTCTACAATAGACTTCTACTTGCTGAATCCAATCATCTAGTTTTTCAGCATCTAATTCACCACAATACTTAGGTAGTTCAAATTTTACATCCAATTTAATCTTAGGCTTATTTACACCCTTAAAAGGATTAGCAGAGATAGAATGTGTAGAAGAAGGAGAAGAAGGGGAAGAAGAAGGAGTAGACAGAGGAGATTTTGGGGGTTCATCACCACCTCTTGGTTGCTTCTTTTTGCCTTTACGGTCTCCATGATCTTCTTGCTTCAATGCATTATCTTCTTCAAGTTTCATGTGTTCTTCCCTTTCTTTGAGTAGCATTTGCAACGCGGCTCTCATTTGCCATAAGGCTCTTTGAAACTCCTGCTCACTGAGTTCTTCGGGTACCTCCATTCCAGACACAGACATTTTTGGAAAAGTTCTTTTTTTCCCGATCTCAGGATTATATTCTTCAAGCTTTCCTTCACCCTTCTAAATCCTAGATCTTGTTAGCATTCAAAACCAAATGCAATAATTGTTACCAAATGCTCTGATACCAAACTTGATCTGATTTAGGATCTAGACTAATTGCATAATTGAATGCTTAACTTAAACAATTTAATGGAAACTCAAAAAACAAGTGTACATTATTGAAATTATGCTTTAAAAATCAAGGTGATAACCAGAATGTGAGAGAGAAGAAGAGAGAAAGGGCAAACAATTTGATAACAGAGTTCACCACAATCATGACTATGTCTCTGGTTCCGCTCCAATAGAGTGAGACCGATCCAGTTATTCCTCCAGAAACTCGGTTACAATCTTCGGCATAGCCTCCCCTTGGATTACAAAGAAATCTAAAAATGCACTTCCAAAGTGCATGAGAACAAGCTTCTCCAAAAGCACGAAGTTACAATAAGATTTCTCCAAGGAAGAAAAATCCCAACTCTCCACTTACAAAAATCACCTCCAAAATTCCTTACAAAAATAATTAGCTAAAACACTCTTACAAACTCTCACCCATTTACCCCTTTTTATACACCAATTTTACCCAATTTGGTGTATAACAACTTGATTTACAATCTCCCCAAATTTACATGTAAATCCAAAAGAAATCCCTCCGTTACATAATAAAATCTCTTCAAGATAAATAATGAAGGGCCCTTATAATTTTGGGCTTACAAAGGAAAATAATAATCCCTATAATTTTGTTTTGATAACTCTTACGGGATTATTTATATATTTTTAAGAAGATCTTTTAAATTTTATCCCTTAAAAATAATCCCATTGCTATCTTATAGGATTTTATCCCTTTTGAATAGGGGTAATAATAATTAAAAAAGGGTTTAAAATCCCTTAAAATAAGGATTCCATGAAAATAGGCTTTTTTTTTAAATAAAGCTTTTAAAACAAAACTCATGGCTTTAAAATAGGGTGGCTTTAATATAGGAGAGCCCACATTTATTAAAAGAATGTGGCATTTTTTTATTTGTTTTATATATTTTATTATTTTTATTATTTTTTTATAAAAATAATATGCCACCTTTTGCCAATAATGGCTTGCCACGTGGAGGGGTGAGATGATGCCATATCAAAATTTCATTCACCAGTCAAAGACGTTGGAGTGATGTGTCCGCTGACTAGATTGATGATGTGGCATTGACTGGACTGCCACGTGTCCACACATGATTGGCCAACTTTGACTTCTCGTAACTTGGGCAAACGAACTCCAATTTTGATGAAACAAACATCATTGGAAAGCTTGCGATGAGCTCTTTGCATTGACACCAGTCTTGACCACTTTTGATAACTTTGACTTTTTTGACCTTTTTCTGACTTGGGTCTTTGAGTTGACTGAAGGTTTGACTGAGTGTATCTCGAGCACCATAGCTCCGATTGACTCCGTTCGAGTTGCATTGGAGTCAAAATTCCCAATATTTTTTGATGAAGATGTTTCTGGAGAAAAATGAAGAACTTCAAAATTTGACAAAAATCCTCCAGATCAGCGAATCCACATGAATATATGCCATCAATGCATTAGCATCCATTGGCCTAGCGGAATAAGGAAAGAAGATTTTTTGAAAGGCTTCCTTAAGCATACCTTGGTAAAATAGAGTAGACTAAAGCAAGTCCCACAGTGAGATCTTGGCCGGAGTAGCATAGAGTTGCTCGAAAAGATCACAATAACTAGGTGCTTTAGTTGTAGGTTTAGGAGCTCGAGGAAGGCTTGGTTTTTAATTCATACTATTCTTATAAGTATGGGTTGCCACTCTATAAGAGGTAGCCATAGAAATATCAAAAGAATCACTATCAAATGGAACACCATTAATAGAACAAATCCTTTTAGGAGAAGGACTAGGTGGAGTTAGATAAATGACGTGTCTCTTAGGCCTTTGAGGGGCAGCAGAGACATAGATTACATTTACAGAATCATCACAACTATTGGAATAATTATTTGAAGACATATTCTCAACACTGATCTAAGGAGGATCAGATGTGGAAGGAGGTTCATCATTCGCTAATGCGTCATCTCTGGAAGAGAGTGCATCAGACAAAGGTGAGATTCATCATTCACAAATGCAACATCTCTAGAAGAGAGTGCATTGGAAGGTATAGGAGATTCATCATTCGGGAATGCATCATCTCCAAAAGAGAGTGCATTAGTATTAATATAAGGTAGAGTAACATTAAGAAACGTATCAATAATTTCATCTTGCAACAAAATATCTTCCGAAGCAAGAGGAATTTTGTGAGAAGGATCAAAGATACAAAGTGACATGGGCAAAGCCAAGTCGCCATCACATGCATGAAATGGAATATCATTAAAATCTTTAATATAATTAGATAATGAACTCATAAAAGAAGATATTAAATTCATTTTGGTGATAGAGCTAAGAAAAACCAAAAATCTAGATTTTTTTTATTTTTTTGGTATTTTCTAGATTCTAGTGATTCGAGTTTTTAGAGGTCTTTGAAGTAGAATTTGAGGTCGGAACTTGCATCAATCCCTAAAATTCAATGGTCAAAGATATAATATTTTAGGGACTGAACTAGTTCTCTAGGAGACCTTTCCAATGGTGCAAAACGGTTTTGAATTTCAAGCACCGAGTTAAAAGTTATGACCTTGCCAAGTAGGGGTAAATAAATTCCTAGTTTTTTAAAAAATACCCTCTTCACGTCGGGTTCACCAAAATTTAGAGAAGGGGGATTCACTACTCATGAGTTCTCTTCATTTAGAGAGTCTCATGGGGCGAACTTCCCTAAACTACCTCAAGGAACAACAACGAGATTTTTAGAATAAAAAAGAGAAGGTCATAGAGATTTTCTGGATAAGCTAACAAGCTCTTGGCTAAAGGACGTCAATGTGGAATACGAATGACAACACGATGCACTGGTGTCCCAGAGGCATGTTGGCATCTCGTACGAACCAGAAAGCAAGAATATCATACAAAATGGATAAACGATTGCTATTAATCTAATTGATAAGAACTGATAGAATGTGATAAAGTATCAGGATGTAATAGAACTGAAATAAAGTGAAATAGAAATGATAAAGATGAGGAGAATAAAGAAAGGAAATTCTCACAACCACACGAGTGATTAAGCCTTTAGGTAGTAGATATCTCCAATATATACGTCTGTAAGATCTGAAGAAAGTTTTGGGGTTATATAGGGGCTTGCCTCAGTTAAACCCCCGTTTTGGTGTTCCCACCTCCATAGATAGCCAAAAAGATAGAGAGAGTAGAAGCAAATGCGATGTGATAAAAGCAAACCTCGCTCGAGGAGGAGAACCCATATCACAAAATGTAGGTGATAAAAGCAATCCCCGCTCAATGAGGAGGACCCGTATCACAAAGTAGAGATGCCATAGATAGGAGATGTGAGAAATCCCAAGATGCTCACAAGCATGAGGTAAGGGAGATGAAGCTACAAGTCTTAAGGAAGCCAAAGAGGGAGACAAAGAGAACTGCAAGAGCCAAGAGTGCTGAAAGGAGTTATGTAAGAGCTTGAGAGATTTGCATAGAGATATGCCAAGAGAACTTGAAGGTGTTGTAGAAGGTTGTTGTAACAAACAAGAGAGTTGTGCAAGTAAGAGAAAGATAGGAGAGTTAGGAGTTAGAATGAAGCTAGAGAGAAGTTAGAACTTAGAAGACCAAATAGATGGAAAAGATGACTTTTAAAGAAGGAAAAGAAGCTTCTTGAGCTATTTCTGGGTGTCCCCAGCCATTACCACCAACAAAACTCATTGAAAAGTGGTAAACATTCATGGAAACAGTCATTTGAATGTTGAAATGTTGCAGGATGCTACCGCGACGTGCGAGTGTTCAAACTCATTACACTGCAAAATGACACAAACGAGAAAATCACTAGATTTGGCACAATGCTGACATGTGAAGGTAGTTGTTGAAAAGGGGTGTTGGAGCATCTTGAGAGGGGGAAAAAGTTGATGCAGGGGCTAAAATGATCCTACACAAGATGCTAAAGGAGTGGACACTAAATCGGGTGCAATTTTATGACTATACAAAGAGTTATTTTGCAAGAGGGTTTGATCCACACACCAAAATAGTTAAGTACTTTTGCTAAGTGTCTATGCCAAAAAATTCAACACACAATTCCCTCTGGTAATGTAGTATGCATTTTTCTACCCATATAGATTTACTTATGTGGTTCTAATATGTTGTTCATGAACATCAGTAGCATCTTAATTCTGAATTTCACTTAATTTGGGTAAGTGGTTAGAAAGTTTCAAGTAATAAAAGATCAACATACTGTTAGGTCCTCTGCTTGGCCAACCTAATGTATGTAAAGAGTTGTGGAGATTAAATATGTGATGCGAATAGAAGAGGGAGTCATTATAGGTCCATGTCGACCTATATTATGTGTTTTTGGGCGTGAAAGCATTTTGATTTGAATTGGATGCGGAAAAGACACATTTTGTATGATTTGGGGCTACATCTAATCAAGTTGACCTAATTGATGTTTACAATGGATTTTGGTATTGTATACAAGGTTGATTTGACTTTTTGGATATCGAATATGAATGTGTACATAATAAAAATGCAATCAGTGATGTGTAATTTTTCAAAGTTGTGTGAATGAGTTGTGAATGTAGAGCAAAGTAGAGATTTGTAATCTGAGTTGGATACAGTGTATTAAGTCAATATTTTGAGCTTCAAATGAATTGAATCTAGCATATGTTAGATGCACTTTTATCAATTCAAATTTTGGTTGTGAAGCCTCCTCTTTCTATCTTTCTTTTCTTTGTGAACAGTGAGTCCACCTGGAAGTGAGCCTTTCTGTAATATCTTATAACTAGTTATAACATATTGTGAGGTAATCCTCACTGTGATTTTTTTCCATTTTGGGTTTTCCACGTAAAAATTATGGTGTTCATGTGTTGTGTGTGTTATGGGTTGTTCATGTTTCATTCCTTATAACTATTAAGTATGCTTTGAAAATTGGATGGTTAATAATTGGATGGTTTAATAGAATACTAATTCACCACCCCTCTCATTATTTTGAGTGTTTAACAATTGGTATTAGAGCTTGGTTTCTTGGAAGAGGCTTGAATACTTTGGGAAGATCTTGGAAATTGAACACATGGCTGATAGAAAATTTCTTATTTCTCCAGAAGTGATTCCTACTATTGGATACATAGAAGAAGATTGCATGCTTGACAAAGATGGTGAACTCAAAGTTGCTCTTGAAGACCTTGATAAAATTGAAGATGAAAATAGAGATTTGATGGAAAATATTAAAGAAGCAAATGATTGCATAAAAAAATTGAGAGAGAAAATCAAGAAGTTTAGAGAGAAACATAAGGAGGTCAATGAACAATTGAAACAAGCAAATGAGAACATCATTGGACTAAAAGTGCAAGTGGAAGAAATTTTTTTTGAGGAATGTCTAAATGCAATGGTAAAAATAAAAACTAATGAATGCATAAGGCTTGAACAAGAAGTGGTAAATTTGAGATCAAGTCTAGAGAAAACAAGGAGTCACGAGGAAAAATTCAAGACAAGTTCTACAATTCCTAATAAGTTAAATGTAGGTTAGAAAATATCTAAAAACAAAGGTGGTTTGGGACTTGAAAATGGAGAAAGTTCAAAAGTGGATCATACACCTAATGCAAAGAATATCAATGAACCATAGAAGACTAAAGACAAGAAAAACAATGGAAATTTCTAGAATCAAAGAAACAATGCTAGAAGACCCCCTATCAGACAACCAAATGCTCAAAGGTACCCATCTTTCAATGGTATTTGTTATTTTTGCAATAAATTTGGACATAGAGCAATGGAATGTAGAAGAAAAATGAATCAAAATGTCTCATACTTTACTGTTCAATGTTTTACATGCAAGAATTTTGGGCATAGAGAAAATGAATGTAGAATTCAAATGATGAATGCATATAACAATGGTAGAATGATTCAATTTTTCAATGGTTACTGCTATACATGTTATGGATTTGGACACAAGACTAATCAATGCAGATCCAGAATGAATGAAAGGAATAATTCTCAGAGAAATGTCATATGCAATTGCAATAGGCCTGGACATATTGCTAAATTTTGCAGGAGTAGAAATATGACGAAGGATAATCCGATAAAGAGAAATGAACTAGTTAAAAAGATTGATCTAGTTGAAGTAAAGAAGGAAATGAAAAAGATCTCATGAAAGAAAGAGGAGTTAGAGAACAAGGAAAAATCAGAGACTATCATTTGTACCACCCTCTAGTGCAGATAATTCCTCTGGGAATTGAACCTACACATTGGCTTAGGGGGAGCAATAATAGATAATAAAATATCCCTCTGTCGATATGAGGTGGCATGGCTTGTCACGAAGATATGAGATGGAGATGGACAATTTGGATCTTTTGGAGAAGAATTCAGAAGAAAATATACAATTGTAGAGATTAACGGAGCGATTTAGGGTTTATTGTTGCACAAAGAAGGGTTTTACCAACTTTATTGTTTTGTGTATTGAATATGAATTAGGGCAGAATTGAAGGGTTATATGTACCTATTCTTTGTCAATTTCATTCACTTTTATACAATTGGAGTGAGTAGAGCGAATTGAAATGAATTCAAGAGTTCGAAGGTGATTTGTGAAGCAGAGCATCCAAACCCTAGTTCTTGTTGAGTGAGAAAAAGGTATTTACCATTGTCTAAAGCTGAAATTGATTTTTTTTAAGCATTTGAATTCAATAGAAATGGCTACGCCTACAAGAGTGAATTTGAGTGAGAAACCCTGACTGAAATTCAAGAAATTCCCCATGAAGATATTTGAGAACGACCCTCTCATAGCTTTTTTGAGTATTCCACATAGGGTTTTTCCTATAGAAGACACTAGGGCATACATCCATGAGAAAATAGGAGTATAAACACATAAGATTCACAAGCCTATGGATAGATCAATTGATTGGAGGTGATTACAAAATCAAACTTGAGTACAAAAACCTAGTGAAGAAGAAACTAGATGTCTAGCAATGGTTTACATGCTTCATTTATGACCATGAAACTAAGTATGTGAGAATGGCATTAAGTAGAGTGCATGAAAAATTCATATGGACTAACATGCTTGGTTTGATATCTAAGGAAGTTATAAGGGAAGTTACTAGACCTTATGCCACTGAACCTATAGCTATATTGAAATTTGTGAAGAACAAGGATGTGATGGAATTAACTAGAGCTACATTTGATCAAAGGTCTCTCACTGTGAACACTATACAAAATCCTACAATATGGTATGCAAATATGGTCATAGGATATAAGATATACTACACCAATAGAGAGAATTTTGTGTCAGCTACAACAATTCATGTAGCCTATGAAATGATGGAAAGGGGAAAGGACAATTATTTGTGTGAGTCGCTTTGGCAACAACTATTTGACAACTTGAAGGAAACTAAAGAGAAGAAATACCCCTTCAATTTTGGTTCTTTAGTAGTTTGTTTGTTGTTTTACTTTTTGAGGGAGCTTCCAAGAAGAAGCAATGTCAAATGGGATATAAGCAGACCTATAACCCATAAAATCTTGGAACATCTACATAGCATTGGTGATATGAAAGCTCAAGATGAAGCACTTACTGCATTCTTTGTAGTATTTCAAAAGAGAATGCATGAAAGGGAGAGATTCCCTAAGTCTATGGTGGACAAATATGAGAAGGATATTACATTTTTGGTCATAATAGATGAATGCATTATTGAGGTTGTAGAACCCAAAACTGCCTGGATTCTACCACTTGGATATGAGATCAATGAAAATGAAGTAAAAGGTTATGTTGACATATTGTTGAAAAGTCCTAAGGACCCTACATAAGAAAGACATGGAACATATGAGGAGAAATTCATGGAAGTGCATATGGAGCTAAAAAATCTTGAAATAAAGAAGGTGACAAGGATGGTGGATGACTATCTCGAGGACAAGGGATTCATAGAAGAATTGATGCAAAGAAAGAACTACTCCTCAATACACTTGACTATTTTAACACCCTTATGTTGGAAAAAAGAATAACATCTCATTTTGTTATTTTGTGTTGTCATTGATGTCACCATGATAAATGAGTTGCAACTACAAGACAGTCTAAATTTGTTTTGGTATTCTAGTTTGGTATCTAAACCAGTATAATGCGTACATTCTTTGATATTTTGGTATATCCTCTGGTATCTTGGTTCGCAATTGTTTGCTGGTGATTACTATTGCTTGCAGTTTTGGGAAATGGTGAATGGATTTTGAAAGCACACACATTCAAGATCTCACGTATTCAGATGCTCATATGGTGTATCGGCATTACTCTGTTGATTGCAATTTTGCTATTAGGTCTATCATTGGCCGAACTAATGGATGAGTTGTGTAATGTTGAATTAATTTTTGTTATGTGGATTTATGGGTGACCTATCGTAGGCCCATGCTGATAGGATGTAGCATGTTGGGTGCCTGAATTTCTTTTTAGGAATTTTTTGTGAAAGATTGTAGCCGACAGTTGGTATTTTTGATAAATAAGAAGTGCATCTAATTAGGCTGACCTAATTGATGCTTGTGGAGAGATCAGATATATATATTGGATAGTTTTTGAAGATTGAGTGTGAGATGATTGTGTTATGAATGCGAATGTGAAGAAGAGCGAATATGATGAAGTGTGTCAAGTCAATTTACTGAGCTTCATTGGAACTAAATCTGCACTCACTAGGTGTACTTTATTAGTTCATTTTCTGGTTGTAAGCCATTTTGTCATTGTAATTCTATAGGCAGTGAGCCTTTGTATTTGGACAATGAGTCCTGGCAATGAGCCACCCCAATTTTGTAATATCTTATAACCTTTTATACTATATTGTGAGCTAACACTCACCTTGGTTTTCCCATTTTGGGTTTTCCACATAAAAATCCTAGTGTTCATGTGTTTTTTGATTTCTGTTAATGCTTTTACTTATATTTGTTGCTATATGCATAGGAATAATTGGATGGTATCTATTCAAAAAATTTAAGAAGATATTGATTCACCCCCCTTTCAGTGTCTTGGATATTCAACAATTGGTATCAGAGCTTGGTTCCTCTGAAAAAGCGTAACAACTTGAGGGAGATCCTAAAGATGGAAGAAATGGATGATAAAGAAGAACTCCATATTGCACTTGAAGATCTTGATAAAGTTGAAAGTGAAAATAAGGAGCTAAAAGAAAATCTTGAAGATGCAAATGAATGTGTCCAAAAATTAAAAGACCAATTGAAAAAGTTCAAAGAAAGGCATAGGGAAGTAACTGATCAGTTGAAGCAAGCTAATGAAGAAATTACTAGTTTGAAAGTGCAAGTAGAAGAGAAGAAAATAATTGAAGAATGTCTGAAAAAAATGGTACAAAGCAAGTCTAATGAGTGCACCGAGCTTGAATAAGAAGTGGTGAACCTGAAAGTGGATCTGAAGAAGGCAAAACTTTGTGAAAACAATTTCAAATCTAGCTCAGACAGGCTTGATGAATTGATTTCAAGACATAAACTGAGTAAAGACAAAGGTGGCTTGGGAATGGAAGGAGGTGAAAACCATAAGGACAACCAGAAGACTTAGAATAAAGGAAAGCAAAAAGGAAATTCAAGGAACTTTTCTAGGAAACCATATGTGAGATAGCCTAATGCACAAAGGTATCCTTCTTTTAATGGCACTTGTTTTTCGTGCAACAAATTTGGTCATGAGGCAACAAAATGTAGGAATATGATGAATCAATTTCCTGGTCCCTTCATTGGTCAATGTTTTGCATGCAAATGAATTGGACATAGGGAAAATGAATGCAAAACCCAGATGATGAATCAATTTAATAGAGGAAGAGTGAATCAATCCTTTAATGGCTATTGTTATACTTGTAACAAGTATGGACATAAAGCTAATCACTGTAGAACAAGAGTCAGTGGAAGTCAGATTAATTAGAGAAATGTTGTTTGCTATAATTGCAACAAACCAAGACATATCTCAAAAGTTTGAAAAAGCAAAAAGGATAAGCATACCAATCTAGTAGAAAAGAATGAATTTGTGAAGAAGGTTGAAAAAGATTAGATTAAGCAAGAAATGAATAAGATTTGGAGGAAGAAAGAAGAGACTAAGATGATAGATGTGTTTATGCCCTCATCTGGTACAGACAATTCCTTTGGGAACTAAACCTAGCAAGGTCTTAGGGGGATCTTTAATAGAAAATCACTTGAACCCCCTTGATGTTTGGCGTTTCATTCCTTGACATGAAGATATGTTGTGAGAAATGATAAGCTAGAGGTTATGCAAGTGGAACCGAAATAAAATATGAAGGAACGATCTTTTGCGGAGTGAACTAGGGTTTTTCTAAGCAAAGAAAAAGAATGTTTTAGCAGCTTTTTGAAATCTACGGCATTTAATGTGAGTTAGGGCAGATCATTGTTTTATAAAGAAAATGTGTAAGGAATTTTGATTACTCATGCAATTGAATAAATTGAAGAGATTTTTGGAGCGTTCTTGAGGTGATTTAGAGTTCGAGCCGTGTAAACCCTATTTTTGGTTCTTCGTGAAGAAAGAGGTATTTTAATTTTTTGTACAATTGTTGGTTTGTGTTCCTTGAGTTGTTTTCAAAATTGTAAGAATGGCAACCCCTATATTCGTTAAAGTGTCTAAGAGACTGAGAAAATATTATAGTAAATATTCCTCAAAGGTTTTTGAAGATTCCCTATGGGCGCCTTCTCATCAATCCCTCATGGAGTTATGTTGATCGAGGACACAAGAATGTATATTCGAGTAAGGACTAGGGAATTCAATCACACAAAATTGATCGAAATTTGGCAGAATGAGCTTATTGGAGACAATTTTTTGGTGAAACTTGAATACTCAAGTGTTGTCGCGAAGAAATTGGATAGGTGGAACTATTTTCCCAATTTTAGTTCCATAGTTGATGATAAGTTTGTGAAGCCAGTACTAAGCAGAAAACGTGATAAATTCCTGTGGATTGACCAACCGTACTTGATAACTAAGGAGGCGATTAGGTTGTTATCGGCCTCTGGAATAAAGGACTAGTACTTGTATTAAAATCCATGAAGAATGAGGTGGTAACAGAACTTACAGGAGCCACATATGACAAGAGAGAATTAACAACAAAGTCCATCACCAATCCGGTTGTGAAGTATGTCGCTATCATGATTGGTCACAAAATATACTTCACCAACAAAGAGAACTTTGTTTCGGCCACAACTATTTATACTAGTTTTGATATGGTATTTAATGGCATAGACTAAGACTTATGTGAGCTTCTCTGGCAATAGTTGCTTGAGAATTTGAAGTCGACAAAAGAAAGGAAGTATGCTTTCAAATTCAATTGATTGATTGTATGTTTGTTGTTCTATTTCAAGAAGAGACTTCCTGGAAAGAGTGATGAAGTGTTTTGAGACTCATCCAGACTGGTGGCACATCAATTTTTTTATTATATACATAGCTTGGGTGATCTGAAAGCTCAAGAAAATGCTCTAGCAACATTCTTTGTTGTATTTAAGAGCAACATGAATGAGAGAGATAGGATTCCAAGGAAAATTGTTGAGAAAAATAAAGATGACATCATATTTCATGTTTCCTCTAATGAATTCATGATCAAAGTAGTAGAACCCCATATCATATGGATTCATCCATTGGGATATGAAATTACAAAAGAAGAGGTTGAGGGTTATGTACAAATGTTGTTGAAAAACCTGAAGGATCCCAATGAACCTAGAATTGGTACTTATGCAAAAAAATCTATGGAGATCCACATGGAGCATCAAAAGCCAATAATTAGAAAGAGAGTGGAAAAGAATCTTAAGGAAGCTGGATTCACTAATGAGCATATTATTCTTGGAAGGGCTAAGGGAGAAGAGTTGAAGGCAGAATCATCTAGCCTAAGGAGATTTGGCATGACTCCTCCTAAACCCTCTACAACCCTTGCAGTAAAGATTTAACCCAGTACCACTGATAAAGGCAAAGGCCCAGTTTCCTCTGAACCTACTACTAGATCTAGGAAGAGGAAAGAAACTCCTCCGGTGGCCCCTAGAAAAAAAGGAAAGAAAGAGAAAGCTTCTAGGGAGAAAAATATTAGTGTCATAGATGATCAGGATGAAGAGGAAGAGGATCCTGCTGCAAAATTGGTGAGGAAAAGAAGAGAAAGTTTATCCTCTAGTGAAGGTGCTTCTAAGAGAGTGCATGTTGTATCATCTTTTGCTGATGAGGAAGAGCAGAAATTTAGTGTTCATGTGCACACCAAACCAGAGTCAAAGAAGACTAAGGTGTTTGATGAAGCCTCTGTAGACCAGAAAGAAGAACAAGACATTTTGGTAAGTTCTGGCCCCCATTTCAAATTAGAGGCAACTCTCAATTCTTTGTTACATTTTGATAACATGATGAAGCCAACAACTGAATATTATGATAATGTTGGAAAAGAGGATAAGAAAACTTTACTTTTAGTTGTCATTCAATATGTTATCACCTTGGAAGTTAAATGGGATGATTGGAAAGAAGATGTACTTGAGAACATGTGGGTAGCCCTAATGAAAAGGAGATTAGAGCTTGTTGCACTTGAAGAGAAAATCAAGAATGATGCATTTGATAAGATTGGGTCTTCTCTAACCCCAGATGATCTAGAGTCTTTGAAAAAGATTTGTGCAGATATGTTTTGAATGAAGAAAAGGGTTAATATTTTAATGACAAGGGATAAAAATCAAATAAAGAAGATAAGGAAGGAAACAACAAAGGTGATAAAGGATACAACAGAAAAATATGGCATGCTTAAGGTTGATGAAGATGCTACTATTGAAAATGTTGAGGAAGATATTCCCCTTGATACAGGTGATGTAGGTATCTCTAAAGACATTGAAGTTGAAAATGATGTTCGTGATGAAAATAATCCTTCAGAAAGTGAGAAGCAGAATGAAGGTGATGTTGAGCCTGACAAACATGATGATGCTCCTCTAGAGCATTCCAAAGGTGAAAAAGGTAATTCTGAAGAGGGGAAAGATAGTGAAGAAGAAGAAAAAGATAATCCGAAAGAAGAATAAGATAAAGATAAAGATGAAAATGAAGAAGAAGAAAGAAGAAGAAGAAAAGAAAGAAGAAGAGGAAGCAGAAGAAGAAAAGAAGGAAGAAGAGAAGGAAAAGGGAGAGGAAGAAAAGAAAAATGATGAATCTTCCAGGAAAAATGAAGAAAGTCAAAAGAAAATTGTAAAATCTCTTAAGCATCCCAGAGAATCATCCTCTGGTAATGATGTACTGAAAGGCTTACTATCCAAGAAGATCAGATTTCAGCCAATAATTCCTCAAGAGCTTCTACAATTTCTTATCATTGAAGGGTATGTAGATGTGGAGAAGATGTCTCTAGTGCATAAAATGGTGTTAGGAGATGCATTGTAGGAATTTGGAAAGAAGGAGATTCTTGAAACTCATTAGAAAGGAACATAACTCATAGAAGATGCTCTTAAGGCATTACAAGAGGTCACACTTGGTGCATCTATTGATGCATCCCTCACCCCTATTGAAAAATTGAGATTACTATTAGATTCTTTCAAGGAGTATACCTTTGGGCTTGGAGAAAAGACAAAACAAGAGGTTGAGGATAAAGTGGCAGAGAAAAGGCTACTGGCATTGCATGACAAGTGTTCTCTTGCACACTCAAATGTTGAAAAGAACCTGGAAGTTGTGAAGATTTGTGAGTCAGAAGCAAATGTAGTTCTTGCTTATTGCTTAAAGTGGTCAGATGCCACCCAAAACATTAAGGTTGTTATGGACTCCATTGAGTCCCAATTGACTGTTGTCTCTGGTACTTACAATATATCCAAAGATAGAGACAAATCAACCTGGAATGCCATCACTAAGCATAAATATAAATTCTTTCACTACTGAATTTCACACCATTTTCTGATGGCCATTCATCGGTAGTTTGACACATCTTTGTCAGAAGAGCAATGCAATGGAAAAAATCTTTTTGTCGTTGTTTTTTGGTCAAAAGGTCGACAATGAATTAAACGTCAAAATAACGACAAAGAATCATCGATCGACGGCATCGTGAAATGTTTCAGGCTTACGTTGGACTATCGATGAAAACTTCATGTATCCACCGACGAATTACACCAGAAGTTTGTCGCCAGTTCGATGTAATGGGCAAGCAGTAGCATTGAAACAACAATAGATGTTTGTCGCCATTGCGACGAAATGGGCAAGGAGTAGCATCGAAACAACACCAAAAGTTTGTCGAATGTGCGACGAAATAGGAAAGTAGTACGCGTCGAAACAACACCAAGAGTTTTTCGACTTTGCGATGAAATTAGCAAGGAGTAGCGTCGGAAGAACACCAAAAATTGCGTCGAACGTGCAACAAAATGGGTGAGTGGCTTGGTGTCTATGTCAAAAGTTCATCGCAATTGTGACTAAAATTGCGGGGAGTTACGACGAAATCTTCGTCGTAGATATAAAAACTTCGTTGAGCCTTTTTGTTGATTCGTCGGTTGTTTTCATCGAAATTGTGATGAATCATCAAATTTTTATAAAAAAAAAAATATTCGTGGAAATGTACCATTGCAGAGACTGACCACTGGTCATACATACAGACTGCATATTGGTTTGATGCTTCAAACGATGCATTTCTTATATTGAAAAGTGCATTACCTTATTGAGCTTCTTTTTGTTTCGAGAATGGTTTAATATTCTCTACTTAACAGGGCCAACCACATGACGGTGGAAGCTCATTTGGCCCCTCCCCACCCCTTCACATCACTCTCAATTCCCCAAACCCAATCATATAACATTAATCATTGATTCATCCATTAATAACATATAACATTCATTCATTAATTAACATATTCACATTCATTCGTTAACATATAATATTCATTCTTTCAATTTTTACATATTATCAAAAATATGGTTGTCATGATATGATTACAATCACTTTTTTTTTTCTTTTTGAAAGCTACATAAAGCTGAAGTGAAGTATCATTTTCTAAATCAATATTTGTCCCCCCTTTAGTTGTTCTGCCCTCTGCTTGTGATCTTAATGTATGCGTAGTCGTCTGCTCATGATGTGGACGTCGCTTCAATGGGGGATCTACTGCAATAAGAAAGAAATGTTAAACTAATATGTTTTATTATTATTGTTACAAGTATTTCATTAATTAAAAGAATATTAGAGTGGTTCTCTTTACCTGATGGGTCCACATCATGTTCCTGAACTTTTGTTATAGACTCATGCTCAACATGTTGAACACCCTCTAAATCCTGATTTGTAGTTGAAACACGAAAGGTTACATTAATTAATACACCAATTGAAATTAAATATGTTTAAGAGAACATGAGGGTGGTCCTCTTTACCCGATGGGGCCACATCATGTTCTTGATCTTCTCTAGCCTAATCATGCTCAACACGTTGATCACGCTTTACATGCTCTAAAGTTGAAACACAAAAGGTTACATTAATTAATACACCAATTGCAATTAAATATGTTTAAAAAAACTTTAGAGTGGTCCTCTTTACCTGATGGGGCCACATCATATTCATGGTCTTCTCTAGCCTGATAATGCTCAACATGTTGATCACGCTCTACATGCTCTAAAGTACTGAGATGCACACCATGACCTTCATCTGCACGTTCTGCTCCACCCTCACCAAGCTATATTCCAATGTCATGTGCAGTATTGTCATTGTTTGAATGTTTAAAACAAATAGGCATGTAATTACTTTATGGTGGAAATTAATATTGAATAGATTGCACAAGTATTCAATTTTAAATAAACTTTATTGAGTTTATTTACCTGCGTGTCAGATGCAATGGAAGATCATGTTTTGCCCAATCAAGACTCTTAGGCATTCAGCCACGACTCCATAGCCTTGCTGGAAGGCAATCTTCAGGTCCTCTTCTGTGGGAACTCTGTTGAATTCAGAGCCCTACATTTTTTCAGAAGATCATGAATTTTGCTTCTATGGTGTGATAAAACCAAAATTGTTTTCAATTTATTATAATTTGGATGCAATATTTCATTTATTGATGCCCACAATTCATGTGGCTAATTTCATATAACCACCAAAGCTAAGTTTGTGTTACTGTGCTTTTCCTACTCTTTCCTTTGTTGCCTTGATGTGTTGGCTGACCTATGAAAAGTTTGAAATCGTTAGATTATATATAAAGAAAGGCAAAAGAAATACGTTATATAATTACATTGTTGATAGCAAAGGTATCACACATAGCATGCACTACTTTTAAAAAGTGAAAATGGAATTTCCATAGCATACAGCCATTGAGAGCATATAAAATACAGAGTTCAATCCATGAATTATAGAAAATAGATATTTGTTTGTTATATTCATATCGCTGATTACATTGCACAAAACAGACTACAACGGCATAAATATCAGATGGTGGCGAGTTGTCTATGCTACACATTTTTTCATACATGTCTACCAAGATTTTTATCAAAGCAGTTCCTTTGCCTTTAACGCTATGGCTAAAAAGCTTCTAAAATAGGTGTTTTCAAACAAGCTATGGATGCTTGGAAAAGAATCTATCAAAAGCATAATAGCAATAGCATACAAGGAAGTGAGCTGTTTCAAAATACCTCAAGAAATGTGGTCTCATGGTGATGGAATTTCGTAATCCATAACAATTTGCTTGTCATGGCATTCATTATGGCATTCCATCACCATGAGGAACCTGGCTGGCCCTTTCAAATAGTTCACTACCCTTTTCTATGCTACCATTTTTCATACGAACATACAAAGCATTTTTATCAAAGCGGTTCAAAATTGCTATGGCTAAAGTAAAAACCTCAAGCGAGTGCTTTTCGAGACAGAAGCTATGGATGCTTGGAAAATCCCTACCAAAGCAATAGTAAGCAATAGCATAGACAAAGGTGAATTGTATGAAAAAATGCCTAAAAGAAATGCAGTCTCACGGTGATGGAATGCCATGACAATCCATAGCAATTTGCTTGTCATGGCATTAGTCATGGCATTCCATCACCATGAGACTACATTTCTTTGAGACATTTTTTTCAAGCAGTTCACTGCCTTGTCTATGCTACTGCATTTTTCATACATGTCTACCAAAGCATTTTATCAAACAGTTCATTGCCTTGCTGCTATGGCTAAAAGCCTAAAACAGGTGCTTTCAAACAAGCTATGGATGCTTGGAAAAAATCTATCAAAGCATAATAGTAAGCAACAAGCCATAGTCTCATGGTTTTGTAGTCAAACAAATTTTTCCGCTTTTTGTAGATTTTAAGCCATTTTTGGTGATTTTGAGTTTGAAATGGAAAAAATCATTTCCCAAAAGTCAGTGTTTTCAAAAATGGGGCAAAATGCGTCTAGGCTGCAATTTTTTAAAATAGCGTTAATGCGGGATTTTTTATGGAAATTGTACTTCCTGTCCACATACCTTCCTTGGCCTAGTGGTGTCTTTCCTTTTTTCTTTTCAGCCTTCTCCTTTCCATTGGACACCAGGTCCTTCCACTCCCTCGCCGAAATCATGGGGGGACGCTCGTACTTTTTGTTCTTCTCTAAATATGACCTATATTGGTCCCTCACATACTTTAGATAGGTACCAGCTTTCTTAAGGACCTTGGTTAGGTTGAATGTTTTATCATAGGGCAAGCACCAGCTATTAGTTGCGTAGAGCTCCATATTTAAATCTTTTATTTTGGGCATTCCACCATGTACGTATTGTGGGCCCGAAGAGATCCAATGTAATATCACTTAGATGTTTATAAAAAACATCGTTTCCTACAAAATGATCATGGGATCAATAGTCTAAAAAGAGCGATCAATAAGTAAATTTCAATTGGATTATATAGAATAATAATTAAAACATTTTAAAGTACCTGGGACCTTCTCTATCTTTATGGGAACGAAATCCTCGGTCATCACAAGTGTGACCGGAAATGTTCTCGTACTAGTAATACGGGAAGATCTAGGAAATGCTACTAAAACATCACCAGTACTAGTGGCCTCTGCATCCCTAGGTACATGTCCCGACGCATGTTCTGGTATGTGTTCACTGCCAAAGGGTGTGTTAATGGATGCTTGCATGGTATGTGTTACCAACATTTCAAACGACAACATAGGCACGGATGATGGGGCCAGATAATGTGATGTATGTGTAGGAAGTCCAAGATGGACACTTGTACCAACCCTTACTCCTCATGAAGCACTTGCAGTACCCTGATCATGGCCAGGAGCATCATGAGGAGGAAAATAACCCTTTAAAAACAACATATATTTTAGTTCATGACATAAATGAGTACTATTACATATTTTTTGCCTCAGCTCAAATGGAGGAGTTGGCTGATTGTTATTTAACATTAAGTGGAATTGCAGTGTCATGTTCGAATGCTGTTTTGCATTATTATCTTTATGCATCAAGCAATAGTTATGCATTTTAAAGAAAGATAGAGTTTCAGAGTGCCATTCAGATGTTGCAGATTTAAAAGAAATACAGAATTGAGTACATGAGCAAAATAGCATTTTAGATGCTTTTATTCATTTCATAAAGAACTCATATTTTTACAAGGCTTCAATTGATTTCACAATCAGAATAGTATTACAAAATTACATTCAAATGCATTTTCTTTTCAATTGAAAAGCATAATTGAAATCAAAGATCCACTCAAGCCGTGGATATAACTGTTACAATGTATTTCTAACAGCATAGTGCACTAGTGAAGATGCGAAAGGAAAACACATTAGTGACAGATAATCATCATTGCCTGATTATCGACGTTCGATGCCGAATGATGCACCTTGTCGTCTCAAGCTTCGTCAACCTATAAGAGGAAAAGAGGGGTGTCAGTGGCTCCGATTATGATGTAGCTTATATGATGCACCTACAATAGTACATCATACTATTAGCAATGCATTGAAACAATCAAATTTTATCAAGTGCAATATGGAAGAGTGAGCTAAAGAGGAAGTAGCAACATCATAATCAACATGTTCTTTTTTTATGCTAACACTGTTTTTTTCTTTGTGCAAGTATAGGTTAAGTCATGAAGCTGAACATTATTCAAAGACCAAGCATGTGGAGCAAAACGGGCTCCCACAAGGGTAGAGCTCGGCATGCTGCCCTATTCATTAAATGGGCTGATTTTAAAAGATATTTCATCATATACATCAAATGAAATGAAATACAACTGAGGAATAAAACAGAGAATCCATCAAGTAACGAGACCAACTATTCATTCATAATGATCAGGAATGCTTTCTAAAGGCTATAGGTGAACAGTGACTTTAGTTCACTTAATAAATTTAACTGAGTATATCTACATCAAAAATTGTTGAATAACTCCATTTTTTGTGCTGATTGTAATCATATGTCATGTGAGTTTCAATTCATCAATTCTCTTTCGGATAGTGAACAGGCATACATATGCCTTAATGTTTTGTTCTAATTTTCATCATCAAAGAGGACAAATTTTAAGAGCAGTTTGTACAATGAAATATAAAAATGCATGAAGAGTACCATTCTGCTCAAGAATACAAACACAAATAGTGCATTTGATGAATGAATTTCTAGCGCTAGTCAGATGGTAAAGTAAATACAACATTATGGGTTTAGTAATAAAGAGATCATTCTAGGATAATAGGGGAAGAGTAATTTTCTTTCCAAAATAAGTTCTAAGTTGTTAAGCTATACATATGAGCTAGTGAGCAGCATGTGGTCATGATGTTACAATGTTTCAACTTGGTTTCACTATGGAGTTCAAGAATAAGAGGTAGGATTTGCCATGATAAGGTTAAGGAGTGTCAGAAAGACATTAAAATACAGGCAGAATACAAACATGGAGATCATTTTCTTCGCAATGAACAAATACAAATCATTCTCAAGATCCATGTCAATGACAGTGCTGTGACAAGAGGTCAGATGCTTTTATCAAAAGAGGAAAACAATTATGAATCAAGTTCAGGTGTCATACAACTATCAAAGAAAGTGACATAAATGCCAAAATGGAAAACTGGGTATATGAGTCAAATGAGTATGAACAAGCACACAAATTCTTGTTGTTCCATCATGTTTTTATATACTTCTAAAGGCATATTTAAATAAGCAACAGTGATGCAATGAGTGGCTTTCTTTCAAGATGTACAGAATGCTAAGGAGGTTAAAGTAAAGATAAACATTCAAGGTATCTTTTTGTTACAAAAGTGAAAGTTGTTGTGTTAAAATTCAAGAGGGACAAAAGGAAACAACTGCTATGTTTACAATGAGTAAGCATAGATACAGTATATTTACGAGGTCATTCCCTTCACAATGCATGAGTATAGAACCATGCTAGAGGTAACAACAAAATTCAATGCTTTGGAAGCCAGAATTTGCAATATCATTGGATTTACTGATCTTTTATATTTTAAGCAAATATTGCATAGCAGAGATTCTTTTGTTATATCTTCAAGGAGTTATAAGTGTCAAGCAAGTGATCTTTTCAAAGTATTGAAGAAGGAGCAAACAATTTTGTTACCAGAAGAATTTTTTGAGGTGTCAGTTATGCCTAGGAACAGAAGACTAGGTACAGTTCATTATGTTTCAATGTTTCAGCTAAAAGCCTTGCACAAGCGCAATATAAAAAAAAAAGGAGTCTAAATGCTTAAAGGAGCCCATAACTGAATATAGATTAACACTGATTTTGATCTAAACCATGAGTGTATATTTCTAAAGGGAGATCTGAGAGCAAACATCAAATGCTAATATTGGTTTTCTGAAAGTAAACATCAAACCCTAGTAGAAAATGCATACATTGTTCTTTGGAATATGGTATACCCATTTGAGGATTTGTTCTGAAATGCAAGACTACATGTAATGAATGATGGGTCAGGCCCATGAACTAAATTCAATGAAAGTATACAGTTTTTGTTAACTCTTATAGGTGCTTTCAGTTCTGAGGTTAAACAAAGATGAACAGCAGTTACCCACATTGGGGTTTGTTTTCAAAATGTAGTAAACATGATAATATATGACACCCATATCGGTTTTATATTAAACAATAGTATAACTACAAAATATGCAGATTTCGGTGCTGTCTTGAGCTTCAAAAGAAAAGAAATGCAAATTTTCTTTATTAATCACAAAGACCCATTTTCAGGGTTAGCTTCAAAATACAGAAAATCAATTACAGAGATAACCCATGTGAGATCTGGAGTAAAATGGCAAGAATATAAAACAAATGCAAACTCCTAGAATTGGGTCGAAATACAGAGAGAGAAAAATGCAGATTTTTTGAAGTTTCTTTGATACCCATATGCAGAAATATTATCAAATTGACATAATGCTCGATTTTATGATATGGGTCGAACCCAAAAGTCAAGAAGTTGTTTCCTGCAGTGCACATGGGGCGTGGCCTGATATGGCCAAAATTCATGGGTAGAAAGAAACCATTTAAGTCTTTGGAAATTGGCAGGGAAAATTACCAGTTTAAATTTATGATGGAGCACCCAAGCTGCAGCCATAGCTTCCTGTTCAGCTTCCCAAGGCATTATTTTGAGTTTTGAAGAATGGCCGAGCTCTTATGGTGAGAATAATACACAACAATGAGCATGAGAAACACACAGAAAATGCAAAATAAAGATATCAGAGTGTGTTCACCACAACTTCAAGGCCAAAGTAGAGGTTATGAAAATCATTAAATAAAGCTTACCTCTGCATAGTAAAGGAAAACAAGAATACAAGTCGAGCTTTCATGGAGTGGATTGCAGAGGTCGAGCTCGAGCTCATGATGGCATGGAGGAGTAAGGGAAAGAAAAGAATCAAAAACAAAAATCATGCAGGCCGCAGTATTATCTCTTTTTGGTGTTCAATAAGGAGTGAAAAGAGCTTCAATACTTTAAAGTCAGACTTACCCATTGGAGTTTTCGGTCAACTGGAGAGCAGGGAAAGATTATTGAAGCACATGAGCTCGAATCCGACACCATCATGGCAGCGTTGTTCTTGCAGACAGAGTTTCCTTCTTTCCAAAGTTACGAGTGTGAGGTGAAGTGATAATTAGGGTTTGACCCTATTTTGATCAAAGCCCTAATTTGAGCATTATGAAGTTCCAGAATGTTCATTCAAGGCATGTGCAGAATATCAAATGGAGGTCGAAATCCATAATGCCTTCCTTGTGATTTATTAAACCTAAGTCTAAGTCAATATTTATGTAAGGCTGAAATTCTATGTTAGGGTGATGTCTTAGGTATTTAAGACTTATTGTTTTGCCTTAGAGAAATATGGGTTTTTGCCTTAGGGTATTGTTTTAAGTGAAGAGCAATTAAGGGTGAGTTGTGAATACCCTATGATTTAGGGTCATTTATTCTTTAGGGTTTTTATTTTTGATTGATTTTGAAGAAATAAATTATGGAGTTGAGGATAGAGAGAGATAATAATGTGTTTTATTTTTATGATTTTTGAGAGAAATCAGAACATTTTAATGGAGAAATAAGGGGATTTTCTTTTTGCAAAAGATTTCCAATCTTTGAGTTGCAAAAAATAGACAAATTATAAAATCTGCATCTTGTAAAGTAGAAGCATAAAAGCGATATTCTATAAATTGCTTTATGTTTTCTTGCTATTTTTAGCAGATCTTTTATTGACTTTTCCTCTTGGTCGGATTCCAAACTTATCTTGGAGAGATAAGGTGTTTTTTGAACTTTTAAAGTAGGATTTGAGTATTTTTAGAGGCTTGACAGTGTAATCATAAAAGCTTTGTGCTTTTTCTGCTTTAAAGCAGTTTTTTGAGTTTGTTTGAAGCCTTTTTCCTAGAACTTTTTTCTGAGCTCGGATTAGGGTTTTCTTGAGAGTTCTTTTGATAGACTTGGTCTTTTTCAACTCTCCATTCTCAGCAGTTCAAATTAGAGTTTCTTGCCCTTACACATTTTGGGGAGCTTGTAAACTTATGTGTGCTCAGATTCTGAGAGTTTTCACTCCATCATTCAATAAAATAGCAGAGTTTTCCTTTCTCATTTCCTTTTCATGACTTGGAATAGTAATTTGATTTGATTTGTGATTCAAATATGTTGGATCCTTTTCTTTTCTTATGATTGTCAAGTGATTTACAGGAGTTACATGCTAGTTTAGGTTATGCCTTGTGTTAATTTAACCTTTGCATAAATCACTGATTGAAAACATGTGTTGTGAGATTGTGAGATTTTTATTTTAAAGAGTTGATGGGAGTAAGTTATTATCAGGGTCTTCTTATAGTTGATCAATATTTTTAGGATGATCGAATTTCAATTTTAGATTTTAAATCCAGTTTATCCTTCTATCCCTTTTCTTAGAAATTCTTAGAATATAATTCATCATTCGGAGAACCAGCTTGCTCTAGAGATTCCTTCTTCATTTCAAATCACCCACATCTGAAGAAGGTTTCCATGTTTCAGTAGTTTGTTGAATATTGTATTCAACAGGGTGTAAAACTATTGATAACAAGTACAAAATATAAAACCATGAATGAACTTATGTTATAATTAAAGACCTCATGACAGCTTACTTGCAAGTCTTGTAATCTCTCTGTCAATACTTTAACCCTCTCGCTTATCTCATTTGTTTGAGGCATTTTGAACATCAACTGATTCATTTCTTCATTGCATTTTTTCATGAGCTTCTTTATCGTATCGAAAGGGTTTGCTGAATAAGCCATGTCATCATCAAAAAATATTGACTGTACCTCACTATGGATGCTCTCCTCTATTGCTGGTGCCTTTCCCCGACCAGTCGACTGCAACAAGAATATTAAAAATATTATCAAAATTAACCCAAAAAAATTATGAAAAAAATATAATAATAAAACATTTTGCTTGTATCTAATTTGTACAATTACAATGAGGTAAACATGTCGGGTAGAAGCGCCTGAAGATACATCGCGATCTATGCAGGCGGAAGGCCTTCTCAAAATTATGATCAATGTCCCCACAATGACAAAATTAAATATAAAAAAAATTACCAAAAATAAAACCAATGGAGCTTATGAAATGGAAATAAAATGGTATATTGGAGTCATTAATTGGAGGTTGGGTAAAATGGTACATAGTACGTACCACCCCCATAGTAACTGTATTTGTAACTAAGCGATTCAAATTGTAATCGAATAGCAACTCTTCCCCTGTAGTTATTGATTTTATCGCACATACGAATACACGGTTTCCCTCGCGCACCTCAACTATGCAATTGGGTTGCTTATTTGTTGACCCAGGTCATGTACTATTTATAAACCCTGCAATATTCCTTGATGCTTTTGGCCTTCCGTCAATGTACATAGCCACTCCTTTATTTTGATCCTTATCTTTTAGTTGTATATAATTTGCTGATAGTGCATACCTACGCATACTTCATGTATATTGAACCAGTTGCATCCAATGTTTGTAACTATAACCGGGTCCAACATACTTCATCAATTCAGTAACTTTGTTGTAATAGACCTTTATGTCTTCCATGCAAAATAGGCCCAAACCATGTAATGACAATGGTGCTATGCAATATATCCTCTCGTTGACACAAAAATTAGTGTTTATTGGAGGAAGTTCCTTGGGTACCCATTGTTTCCATAGATGTTTGTACCTCAAGGGCACCTTGATGTCGCCTATGCTCTCATCATCATAAAAATATGACCCCCCTTCAGCAAGAAAAAATTCCATGCTTTTACAGAATTTTCTTCTAATCTTTTGACCTCTAGTTGATCTCCCTCATTTAGACATACTACATGTATCGCTTTCCTCTTCTCTTCCTGAATTTCCCTCGCTCGAGGAAGACATATCTGACAAATACCTATTTGGTGGTACTTGCACTCGTAAGGATGTTGAATGAAGTTCTTTCATGGTGATGTGATCCCAAGGTGACATTATGATTAATCTATCATTTCATTACTAGAATTTCATAGGTTATAAGGTAATCAAGTCTTGATAGATTGCAAGCTATTGTTACTTTAGTCCAAATGTGTCCATCAAAAATCAAATCTACTTAACGTTTTAACTCCCAAACTTTGTAACAAGTGTTAAATGTGACTATGGTCCACCAGTTATACAACCAAGGCCTCAAATGTATTCTCTAATTGTAATCAAATGACTTTTTCTCTTCATTCAAGTAAATAAACTTGAAGGGAAACACCACCAAGTGGTTTATTGGACACCTACATGACTAAAAATAGCAGCAAATTTACATTTAATTTCCATATGTCTAAGTGTTTAACGGGGAGGGAGAGTGTACTAGGCCTGGTTAAGTCTTCATAAGTTTATGCTTTGGCAATAAAAATTTTTTAAGTCATCTTAAATCTTCCTATGTCTAATTGCTAGGAGACTTTTTGGTATGTTTTAACGTAGGATGATTGATGAAAGAGCCCAAAGACTAGCCTTTCTCCATGGTATCCAAGTACACATAGCAGCGGTCTTCTCTTATATGGTTGGACATGATTTAAAGAACTTAGCTAGGAATTATTCATTTAACCTAAGGTTTTTTCATAATGCCATCATTGAAAAAGTATAATCAAATTCTTCTATTATGAAGAATTGGTCTATGTGCCTCTAGTAATCACTATAAATGTTTGTAAAGATAAAATGACTAATTGCATCAAGTAGGAGAGAATCAACTTTGAGTTCTTCAAAGATTATAGTCCTCTATTCATAATTTTTAAGGGTTGTGTGTGGAGGAGGTTATCACTACCAAGAAGGGAGGAGACCTTTCCTTGTATTCTTTTATAATTTTCATTATTCTTATTTATTTTACACCTACATTTACAAATACACATACATATGCATTTACTGTTTTCATTTATTTCTCATGTAGTTTAATAGTTTGATCTGATGGAGCCTCAAATTTAAGTCCTTGGTTTCCTTTTGTTACTAGTTTGTCTTGATTATTTGGAAGGTACCTGGGGCTGGAATTTTGATTTGCTTCCATGAAACCTCGGTGTTCTATCTTTGGGTTGGGTCTTTTCTATCGTTACCTTTAGAGGAGGGGTTCTAAAAACAACTTATGTCCCATTGAATCGTCTAGGCTAGGCCCCTTTTTAATAAAAATGCTAAATATTTTTCCTGCCCCTTTTATTTATTAAAGTCTGGGTCGATCCATGCCTCGCGCTTTTAAAACAACATTGAGTCATCGACTGTCGTTGCCCTAGGCGGTGTCCCTTTCCCCTTATTTTCTTCTAAGTATTTTTAATGTTTTGCAAGGGTTATTTTGATGACCGTCGATTTCCCTACAGTTGATTTTGACTGTTCCCCGCGATCTCGCGATGACACCACCGCTGGTTGTTTGGTGATCGCGATATCATGGGCAGGTGCCACGTGTCCCAATTTGCTGATGCTGAAAAGTGTAAAAAAAAAGTGTTTAATATGTGTATCGGACTTTAGTGCATTATGGAGCGGGTTACTAAACCACATGTGAGATGCACGTGCTCATGATCAACGGCGATGTTTTAACATTGGTGAAAAAAGTTGCTCGACAGATAGGTATTGATGCTACTCCCTGTTATGTATGATCATGATCACCGATGAAGGGAATCAATGGTTGCCCGCTATCGTGTGATCCTAAACTGAAGGGAGTTTAATGATCATGATATCGTGGGTGGGCGCCACGTGTATTCTTTTGGCGCTGCGTATTATGGTGGGTCCTTGATAATGACGTGGAGATGTTGTCAGCTTCTTTGAAGGTGACCATTCGATAATCTGATAGAAACAAGAGATTGACAGTGAAGATTTAAATTTGCGTCAAATACAATTGAAGCCGTTGGCACGGCATGCAAGTTAGCTTTAATGGTGGATGAGACGTCTTCTGGCCATTTCTCATAAATTCTAAGTATTTAATTTCAGGCTATCTTCACCACAAGGGCATTCAAGTGTTTTCGAAGCAGTCCAGAGCCAAAGATAGAGTTTTTTCAAAGCAATTATAGCAGGGTTTGATTTTCTGAAGGGTGCGAAATCCCATGAGTTACTTTCTTTATCACTGTTTCTGTTTGAATGTGATTCTTGTGGAGGGTTGTTTTGTGTTGGTCAGCAATTTTCTGGATTAAGGTTCTAGGGTTACTGGTTCTTTTGAATTGTGGGAAATTGCAAAATTCTACTATAATTTCATTTTGGGTAGCCCTAGTTTGTTCACAAATTTGATCTTAGGAGAAGCCTTGGTTGTTTGAAATGGCGCCAATAAAGCAGCATTCTGGCCTTATTGATTATTTGCAAAGGAATCTATACGACGATTTCCTTGACCAATTCCCTTTGTCAACAAATGACAAGAAGAGGGGTTTGATCTTATTAAATGGGACAGCCTTAGGTGAGGGATTAAGTTATAAAACCTATAACATTGTGGATGCTAGGGTACAAATGACGGGCTTGGAAATGTTTAGGAGATGGTATGAGCAGCGAAATATGTCTCATCCTTTTTCAAATGGTTGGAGATATGATATGGGAAAACTTGTGGTGCCGAATGTATTTCTTGATGTTGACCTACTCAGGGTAGTGGCTGCACGCTATGATCCCGTCACAAGGATTATCAAGGATAATGATGGCGGGGTTTTACTGAATATAAATGCAGATGAGATTCGACAAGTTTTTGATTTAAGTGAATATAGCTCATTCTTGGTCCAGATAGACCTTGATGAAATGGAGCAGGAATATGCCAGGGCACAACCTCTTTTCAGATTAAAGTTGCTTCCTCCTCATCTAGCTAGGGTGGGCAGTTCAACGATTCACATCAGCCCAACTAACCGGGAACCTTTCAAGTTGAGTTGTTTTGCTGATCATTTCTTGGCAACTTTTTATTCACTTTGCAAAATTTTAGGTTTTAGCCCTAATACTGAGATGCCCATTGCTTATATGTTTATGGGGGCTCAAATTCAGCATCCTAACTTTTTTGTAGTGTACGACTATGCTTCTTTCCTTGTTGAAAGGATACATGAGGGTTTGTTGAACTTGTATGTGGGGGACACTGGTACTCCTTTCTTTTGGTACTCCTTATTAATGCATATGCTCTTGTACAAGAATTCCAATTTATTCTCAGAGAAAATGGAGTTGAGGTAGGAGATGAATGGAGAAAAATTACCAGTGCAGGCTTGGAGTGCAGACTTGTCTTACAACAAGGGAGATGCCAGTTTTGTGCAGTTTGATAACTGCTTTGCTTCCAGGCTCAGAGCTAGACTGATGGTGAATGTGCCAAGGATTCCTGAGGATTTGCACGACTTCCTCCGACCCAAAGTGAGGAAGCTTGATTTGAAGGTGTGTCATAATTGGGGTGACATCATTCTATACCCTATAAGCACTGTCCTAAGGGCTAATGGTTTCCAGGGAGCTCCTCATATTCGCCCATATAATGTACCATCAAGAATGGGATTTGCAGAGGTCATGTGGCAACTAGGTTACATTCATGAAGATAATTTGACAGGAAAAGGAAAAAGGACTTTGTTCCCTGATTATACTGTTGTTTCAGACTTTGTTTTTTCCAAGGGAGGATGGGTTCACATTGATAGATATTTTGATGACTACCATTTGAAGAGTGGATCTAGGAGGCAGCATGACCCTGAGGGATTCTTTGCCCTATTTAGGCAAAGAATTAAGGGTGGCAAGTTTGCTCATGTTTTCAATTTTCCTAAGGATTTGATTAGAAATGAGTTTGATTTGAGTCAACAGGAATTAAATAAAGAGAAGTGGATTGCTTATGAGAAAATGCCGGCCATAGTGCATAAACTGAATCCAAAATATGATCCACTGATGGAGGTCACTCCATTTCATAAAAGAATTAATTTCTTGATGAATAATTTCAAAGAAATCATGAGCACCCTGAGAACCAAGAAAATAAACTTGGAACTGGACTGGGGAATTCAGGGATTAGAGGTGAGGCCTGAAGAAACAAGGTCGGCCTATTAGCCACCAGTGGACAGGCCTCTATACAGGAGGAAGAGAGATGATAGCAGTGATGAAGAAGGAGGAGATAAAAAAGGGAAACAAATAATGAAAACATCATCACAACTGGGTCATGGGATTAGGAAACCTGGGGGGATAAAGATTGTGGATTTGGATTCACCACCTAGAAATGTCCCTGTAGAGCTGCCATTAGAGCCAAGCCTTAAGAGGTGAAGAGTTGAGGAGTCACAAGAGGCTCTGGTGGATGAAATAATCGTAACTGATCAGGACATGCAGGTTGATATCCCCTCCCCTCCTAGATCAGCACAATTGGTGCTAACTGATATGGATATAAAGGGGCAGTGTGTATAGGATGCCAGGATGGTGGCTTGCAAGGCATTCTTGGATGATGATGCCTTCGTGAAAAATCATGTGTTCTTGCAGTTGATCTAGAGGATGAAACTTGAAGAATATCAGGATAAATGCAAGACCAGGAGGGAATCAAGACCTGATAGGTCTGACTAGGAGAATGATGACGAAGTCAAAGCTGAATTAATGGAGCAATTCAAAAGCATCACTCCTGATGAAGGAAGGAAACTTGTATCTCAGGCTAGTGTCTTACTCCTCCCTGAATGGGACATAGTTGATGTTGTAGCATTTAATGCTATTATGCAGTCTAAGCATCCTATGCAAAACAATGAAGAATTCAAGGAAGCTCTACAAGACTCTGCTTTTAGTGAGGAATATGAAACTTTAGCCATATGGGCATTGGAACCTCAAGGTAGAAAACCAAATGTGGCTGATATTATCCCAAGTCTAAGGGGCGGGCTTATTATCAAGAGAGCTTATGAAACCTCAACAACAGAAGCCACAAGCCTGACACTGAATGTGGCCAAATTGACCCAGAAGACAGCTGAAAGAGATGAAACTGAAAAGAAAATCCTGATGGAAAAGTACAATGCAATAATTGGGGAGTATAGTAGAATGCAGCAGAAAAATGTTAAGCTATAGTCTGAAGTAGATAGATTGAGATATGGGCAGGTGGGAGAATCCTCTAGTGCCTCTACTATCAGAGCATTACCTACTACTTTAGGGTCATTTCCCCCTATTATCCTAATCATTTCTACTCTTGGATCCCCAATTCAGACACCTGCTAATAGCCCTGCACCAGGGCCAGTCGAAGAGGAGGATGAGTATTCTGCAAATCCTACCAAAAAGCAAATGATGAATAAAATCACAAAATTACAGGCTGCCCTAAGGGTGAGTGAGGATGGTACTATGGATAAACACAATGAGGTGGTTGACACCGTTTTGAGGCATTTAAATGAGAAGGTTGATTATAAATTGCTAGTTGTACATTCTTTATATTCTTTATTCTTGGGTGGAATACAAAACATTAAGAGAGATAGGGAAGTGGTTCTATCTCTGGTTGAGAAGTGGATCCCTCGGGCTACTAATTTTGGATGTCATGTTTAAGGCTTCCAGATTTGATGTAAATAACAGGCCCGAGTCATTAAAGCCTACTCAAATCTTTGTGAAATCATTGAAGGGATTCCAGGCCCTACCTGATGATTTGAGTAGGAAAATTAGAGAACTAGTAAAGAGTTTTGATGATTAGAATGACACTTTTTTGCCAGATGTAATAGATGCACAAGGAAATATTAAGACACTGCAGCAGTGGCAAGATAGGGTAGAAAAGGTTATTAATGCACAAATCAAATTGATTTGTGATGACTCAGACCATGACTTGTTGGTAAGCAGCTGGATAAAATAATTAATACCAACATGTTCTTAGAGTCATTTGAGAGGGAGGCCAACCAGGTTGTGGTGAAATTCACACCTTACAATACCAAGGTAAGGGAGGTGGTGAATTTTAATTGGCCAACAGATGAGGAATATCAGAATTGGGTGGACAAGTACTTAACCAAAGAGGAGTGAAACGGTGTCTATTACTGGCAACTAACAGCTCAGCAGTTATATTATAACTGATTATGGTTTTGTTTCCATGGTGGCTTTGGGCACAGGTTCTGAGGTGTAACAAATGTTGCAGTTATTGTGTAATGAGTAGAAATCAACAAAAAGATGCTCTGGGACTTGGTGGTTTTGATCATAGTTTTGAATTGGCACATAGTAGTCCAATTGACCGGTGACATGTGTAATTTCTGGCCTGATGCTTGTTTCTCCTTCATTTTCTATAAGAAGGATTTCAAGGCCAGAAATAAGGGTTGGCAAGTTAGATATTTTGAAGGTCGAGTCTAGGTATAGTTACAGAGCAGATTGTAAGAACCTTTTTGAGTGTTAAGGCAATTTAGGTTTGGGGTTATCCTGTAATGGGTTTTAAAGTTATGGAGATTTGATGTTTCATAAGCAGCACTAGCATTTGAGCTATGATGTTATATCTCAAGCTCATGTCTCTCCTCTGTACAAACATATCATAATTTTGAATAGAATAATCAAGGATTATGATGTCCATCTCATTGCTCTGATGTGTGTGTTTTCCATTTTGGCTTTAATTCAAAGAATTAATTAAATTGCTTGGATGGAATCATGGATGGGTATGTTTGTAGAGGGATTTAGTAAGAAGTATTGGGCTAGGATAGGAATTGACACTATT
Source organism: Sequoia sempervirens (assembly GCA_007258455.2). NCBI lineage: Eukaryota > Viridiplantae > Streptophyta > Pinopsida > Cupressales > Cupressaceae > Sequoia > Sequoia sempervirens. The sequence goes on from VDFB02168118.1 coordinate 221,782,964, forward strand.
GTAATGCAATATTGCCAGGGATCATGCGTGCTAAGTATTTATGGATATGTTGTATCTTTAACACTACAAAACCATATGCTCTTTGCATTTACACTTGCATTTAGAAATACACATTTATATACACAGATATAGATTTCTTTAATGATATGTTGCATTTATTGTTCTAGGAGAGCATCCAGTAATTGCATTTACATTTACATTTAAAAATACATATGCATACATATATATGTGTGTGTGTGTGTGTATCATTTATATTCAGTGTTCAGAAACAACCCATTAGGTCTCCACATGGATAAAAATTCATAAAATCAGATCTCCCATACATGTTTTGTTGAAACCTATGCCCTATTCATGCATCCTACAATTACAACAGTATCCACGGGGACTCTTACACAAGCTACAGTAATCACAAAAAGTGTAAGAGCCACTTTATATCATGTTTGCACTACAAAACCCTAAAAAATAGGGTAACTCAGATTATGATTTGTTGGTGAGCTGTATGGACAAAATCATTAGCACCAGCTCATTCTTGGAGTCTTTTGAAAGAGAAGTGAATTAGGTGCAGTTAAGTACAAACCTTATAGTGTCAAGGTGAATGAGGTGATCAATTTTGATTGGCCAACTGATGAAGAGTACAAGGCGGTCCAATTGGCTGGTGACATGTGTGCTTTCTGGCTTGATGCTTGTTTGCTCCTTTTTCTATAAGAAGGATTTCAAGGCCAGAAGTATGGGTTAGCAAGTTAGATATTTTTGGTCGAGTCTAGATGAAGTTGTAGAGCAAATTGTAAAGTCTAATATTTTTAGGGAAAATGCAATTTAGGTTTTGAGTCATTTTGTAGTAGGTTTTGAATTCATGGGGATTTGATGTTTTATGACAGTACTAGCATTTGAATTGATAGGTGCATTCGGCTGTATCTCTCCATTGTACAAGCATATCTGAATTTTGAATAAAATGATCAAGGGTTGTTTCATTTAATCCTTGTTGTGGTGTGTATGATTCTTGTTTTAGGGTTTAATTCAAAGGTGTTAAAATGCTTGAATGGGATTGTAAGGTGGATATGTTACGTATAAGCTATTTTATTTTTACGTGTTATCTTATACCATTTCACGAGAATGGGGTGCCCGATGTACAAAAAGAAGATCTTTGGAAACTAGGCATGAAAATTGAAGGTTAAAGAGATAGGTGCCAACATGGTACTCATTTGCCTTGATTATGGGGCACTTTCTATGAGTCTCCCTCAACCTAGATCCTTGCTTGCTTGAAGTATTGACTCATTTCACTCCTCCAACCTCTTCCTCGGCATTGATATTGACCTTGTTTTCACTCCTCCAAACTCTTCGTCGGTGATGGTATTGACCTTGTTTTAACTCTAAACTCTTCCTCGGCGCTGGCATTGACCTTGTTTTCACTACTCCAAACTCTTCCTCGGTGCTAGCATTGACCTTGTTTCACTACTCCAAACTCTTCCTCATGGCATTGACCTTTCACTTCTCCAATTTGATGAGCTACAACACGGTTTAGATTTAGCTTTTCACAGTATGTTAATTAAATTCAAAATTTTGAAGCCATTTAGCTGGAACAATATTCTGATATAGTTAAGTATATATTAGTATTTACATAATAAATAATATAATTATTCAACTTATTATAATTAGATATTATATTCTTAAAATTATTAAATGCATATAAAAATTATTATAATTGGCAATTAATAATAAGTATATTTTTATATAATACAAAATATAATTAATATAATATATATTTAATATAATAGTAATATATATTAATATGAGAGAGAGAAACTAAATTTTGATTGGTTGTTTCATGTCAACAATCAAAGGATGGCATGTGTCCTTGGGGAGTTATGCTCAAGGTAGCATGCCATTTGATTAAAGATATGATAATTCTCCTTTAAGACCTCTTCAATGTACCCATTGCACACTTAAGGAGACAGATAAATATAGGGAAGAAAATATAGAGAGGAGATAATGACAAACATATAAATAGAAAGGGAGACAAAGATATAGAGAGGGGTAGAGAGATAAATAGATAAGGATGAATAGATAGAGATATAGGGAGGGTTATTGATATATCTCTCCCTGTCGCTCTCTATATCTCCCTCTATCTATGTCACTCCTGCCTCTTCCCCTTCTATCTGTTGAGCTATCTCTCCTCCCCTTTATCTCTCATTCACTCCATCTCTCCCTCCATCTCTCCCTGCTCTATGTCTCTATCTCTATTTTATCTTTTTATCTCCCTCTTGCTCCCTCTCTATATACGAGAGGTAATTAGGGAGGAGGTGGAGGGTGGGCTTAGGAGGAGGGAAGGCGAGAGAGAGTGGGAGGGGTGGCAAAAGTGGGAGAGGGTGTGAGAGAGGGTGGCAAAGAAGTGGGAGAGAGTGGGGAGAGAGAGTGGCGGGAAGAGTGGGAAGAGTGGGAGAGGTAGGAAGAAGGTGGGGAGGGAAGTGGGAGAAGGGTGTGAGAGAGAATGGGAGAGTGGGAAGTACCAGGAGATAGGGAGGGAGAGAGTAGGAGGGAAGTGGGAGAGGAGTCACGAGAGAGTGGGAGAGTGTGGGAGAGTGGGGAGAGAGTGAGGAGTAATGGCTACATAGGGTTTCTATACATAGTATTTGTAGGAGAATGGTATCTCTATTTTGAATTATTCTAAACCTTGTTTCTATGTAGTAGTTTTAAAATTCATTTTGTTGTTATACTCTATAATTAATAGTTTATATATTGTACTCTCTCTATACATGATTTTTAGCAAGATTGGGGACACTAATAGAACCTTCATTTATTTTTTTTAAAAGACTAAGAAATGTATGAAAATTTGACAAGATGAAAACCATGAAAATAAAAGTGAAAATAAAAATTTAACATAGTAAAAATGGCCAATCATGTGCCAAAAATGAAAAGAACCATTGGTTGTTACTGTAATATTTTAACCACATACTAAATTACCAAGTGCATTTTATAAATGTATCATGCAAGGAGCACAATATTGGGAATCAATGTGAATGATTCTTATCAAGAAATTAGACAAGCTTTGAGATTGAAGGACCCAAGCTCTTTGTAGGTTTTCAATGAAGATTTAATTAGCCACTAATAGGAACAATAAGAAAAATAGAGATAGAGGGAAAATAAGATTCAACTATTGGTCCATTTTTGTTTAATATAAGTTGTATTTTAAATCATTATGTGTTGTTTTTATAACAACAAATAGATTTTTTGTGTTCAACTATTAGTCCATATGTGTTGTTTTATAAAATAGAACACTCAGAACAAAACTTTGAAGTTTCATCACTACCCATAACCTAAGGCCTAAACCATTAGCCCTTAGCCCTTAAAATCCCAAACCCTTAAACCCTCTACCCTCTCTCTCTCTCAGTGTCTCCCTCTGCCCCTCTCCTCTCTCGGGGTCTCTCTCTCTCTCAAGTCTCTCCATCTACCCTTCTCCCTCTCTTGGGTCTTTCTCTCTCTAGCTCCCTACCTCCTCGACCATAAGCCCTTAAACCTTCTATCCTCTACCCTCAGCACTCTTCCCTCCCCTTCCCCTCCTAATTCTCTCTCTCTCTCTATGGGGGAGAGACTTGAGAGAGAGGAAGGCAATGGGAGAGGAATCTGAGGAAGGGAGGGTTAAGGGTAGGAGTAAAAGGACTATTAAGGGTTAAGGGTTTAGGGTTAAGGGTTAAGGGGAGAGAGATAGAGGGAGTGAGTGAGTGAGAGAGAGACCTAAGGGAGGGAGATGGGGTAGGATATTGAAGATACTTGACAGAGAGAGAGGGAGGGAGTGGGAGATAGATAGAAGGAGGGAGGGTTAAGGGTACAGGGTAGATAGTTTAAGGGTTTATACATTGCTACCCTAATTGTTGTATAGATAAGAACAATATTTCTTCACTATGATAACAACACTTGTTTCAATGAGTGTCTTATTTTATTAAATGACCATTTTATTTTTTAAATGATATACTTATAGTGGAGAGTTGTGATATTTTATTTGAAACAGAAAAAAAAATTATTTCACTTCTTCATGAAATCTCTCACTTCTTTATGAGTTATGAGAGGGGAAGGGGAGAGAGAGGAATGGTTGTCACTGACTCTTGGCTCACCCAAACAGTTGATCATTGCACTAAGATGTGCATATTCAATCGAAATTTAAAATTCATAAAACTCAGACTAAAAGAGTGGAATATCCAAGTCTTTAGAAACCTTTTCAAAGAAAGGATCTCCTTGAAAGTAGAATGGCTAAGATCCAAAAAGACCTCTCAAATGATCTTTCTTACATCCTAATAGAAGAAGAGAGGAATCTCATAATTCAATTGGATGGTGTCTATAGTTTTAAATAAATCTATTGGAGACAAAAATCAAGGATTATATTACTTAAATAAGGTTTAAAACCAAGTTTTTTCATTTAAAATGCAAAATTAGAAGGCAAAGAAACATAATATGAAGATTGAAGAGGGAAAGAGGGAAAGAGGGAGGGAGTGGGAGAGAGATATGGGGTAGAGGGTTAAACGTAGAGGGTAGAGGGTTTAAGGGTTTAGAGTTTAAGGGTATGGAGGGGAGAGAGATAGAGGGAGTAAACCATGACATCCATAACAAATATACTCTAAACCAAGAAACCATATCTCTAATCACATGGAGATAACCTTACCAATGATGCATCCAAGTCACTGCCAACCACTCCCATGATTGAACCGTGGTACCGAGTTATTCATGGCGTCATGACTACCATCCTCTTCATGAAGATCACTATACCTTAATTACCAAATCTCCCACTGAACCGTGATACTGAGTTATACATGGAAACAAGATAAACACCAAACCATCATTGTCAAAAGCATATGGAACTTCAAATATTTCCTCATGATCATAATTATCATAACATGTATTATGCCACAACTCTAAACTGCTAATTAAGAGTGTACCATGACATAATAACAAAACCATCTTACAACTAAGAATCCACTTCATTTCTAAATGCTCCCACTGAACCGTGATACTAAGCAATCCCATGGCATCATGATGCACATAATCAAAACCCCATTTTTGTCATAAGCTCACACCAAACTTGTGAATCCAAGCTCTCAATGACCTCTATAACAAACTTATTTTTTTCAAAATCAGCAATAGCAAAAATAATAAAAGCTCCCACTAAGCCAAAAAACCTCCAATCTTTTAAGAGAAAGCCATCCCAATACTCTACCAGCCAACCTTAGCTCTAATACCAAATGTTGAAAAATGAGGTGTTTTCTTCACTTAACACTCTATAAAAATTTAATATTGATGATCTAAGTAATTCTTTTCTTTGATACATATATTATTTGTGGGTGATTATCTTGATTAATTCATTTTACTGTTGTAGAATGAAGAGAGTTGATAGAAGAACTAGACAGGATATTAGAAAGATCACACAAGATGTACTGTGGAGAAACCCTTTCGTAAAAAACTCCACTAAGAATTATTCTATTATTCAATCTCTGAATTATTCCATATTGAGGTGGATTCAGTGTCATAATCATCCATCTGTCCTTCAACCCGATCAATCAACACTTTAAGTCACCTGGAGTGATTTTTGAACTTGGTTTAGAATCCATTCCATCATCCTATCTGATCAATCCCCTAATATGAACAATCATTTTATATCATCAATTGATCCAATCCAATCCAATCATATCCCTTATCCAATCAACTAATCAATTGATCCTTCATCCAGTCTAATCAATCCTCTAATCATCATTTAGGTCATCCTTGCACTGCATCCTAGAGTGTAGCTTCACACTAACTCATCTAGTAGTTTTGCACTTTCATGCCCGTTCAAACCCGATTGCAAGCAAAGAAACTAATGGCTAAACAACAAGGTCAAGGTTCCAAGCCTAACATCCCTTAGGATCCCAATAACGATGCCTCATCACAATCCAATATCGATGTCCAAAACACTTCACTGCCTAGAGATGAGAACATGGTTAATCAACCCGAAGTCACAGTTGAAAAGTACCTTGGCAATCTCACTAATGTTCAGATGATGGATCACCTCCTCAATGAGTGTGGGGAAAAAATACTTGTTTCCTTACTCTTAAAAGGAGTCAAACTGCCGCCTAAATTTGACATCTCACAATATGCCAACACCTAATCTCTTCTAGCACCTCTAGATCCCCAGAATTCATAGAACATTATGGAAAATTTGTATATCCCCAAGGTTCCACCCATAGACAATTGGTATCAACTTGGGTTTGGGAATGTTGTACTTTATCAAGTCAGAAACACTCTTATGTTTTCAATCCCGGGAGCACAACTTGATCCAAACGACCCCCTTGCTTATGGTATGCCATAAAATATTCTACCTCCCCCACCTGCCATGTCATCCCAACAAGGTCTGACCCCTGTATCATCTGCACCACCTCTTCCACCCAATTAGCTAGGTCACCAACCCCTCAACACTAGGGGCAATCCTCTTCTCACATTGCCGCCACCTCCAAGAGCTACACTTGCATCAAACCTACCAGCATCACCCTTCACATCTCAACATCCACCCCAAGGCAATGCCCACGCATTCCAACAACCTCTGATTAATCCACAAAATTCTAATTCATTGCAAGTGCCACCACAACACACTATTGTCTTATCGCAAGCACCACCACAACATACCGCTACCACCATCCTATCTCAACCACCTCACCAACAACCTCCGCAACAAAATATTCTAGTCCTGCATCAACATATTTCCATTCCTACGCAACCCCCTCATCAAACAACACAAGCTACATCATAACCTCAACAACAACCGCAAGGTACCTTTATGTCGATCCCTCAATAGAAGCATATCCCATCTTACCTTATCTTTTAACAACCATCTCATCAACAACAACCACCCCAACATACTCAAGTTCCCACACAAACACAACACAATCTTCTTACGCAATACCTTTATCATCTGTCAAGCACATATGATGTCAATGCTAATCCATCAAATCCTAACCCCAATCCTATTCATCAGAATCCTTAACAACCACCATCTTACACCAACCCTTAGCAATCGCATTCCAATCCTCAGTACCAAGTCTCCAATCTGCAACCACCCCCATATACTACCTTGAAAACCAAATCTTGCTTATAATTACCAATCCAACCCATATTACACCTAGCAACAACCGCCCTACCAACATGGTGCTCCTTCAACTTCCTATTACCAATGACCACCATCATATCAACAAGGCACTTCCACCTTGTCATACTACCAAGCTCCTCCATAGTACTAACAAGGTGCTCCCTTCACCTCTTATTATCAATCTTACGTCAATCCGCAACCATAGTCTTCCTATACCAATCAATATTAGCAGACACCCCCATATACACCTCCACCAACATACAATCAAATTGCATTAGCCCTAAGTGGGAAGAAGTCAAAGATGCATTAAAAGACTTACAAGAAGGAACTAGCAAGCAATCCTTCAAATTTGAAGACATTTGTCCCTATTCCTTCAATCCCTCAATCTCATTAGTTCCTTTTCCCAAGCATTTTGAGATGCCAAAATTTGATAAGTACAAAGGAACTAAAGATCCTAAGACCCATCTTCAGGAGTTCTATTCCCATTGTCAAGAGGTCCAATACAACAACAATCATCTCCTGTGATTATTTCCAAGGAGTCTAACAAGGATAGCTCTTGAGTGGTTTATGGATCTTCAAAACGGATCCATCAAGTCTTTTGTAGATCTTTTGAAAAAGTTTTTCTCCCACTTCTCCTTTAATTTAGAGAAGGATGTCGATACTTTGGATCTTCTGAAGGAGAAGCAACGTGAGGGAGAAAATTTTGCAAGCTACCTTCAAAGGTGGTGTGCTTTGGATGGTCGAATGAAATTCCCACTTAGAGAAAAAGACATGATCACCCTTTTCGTTGAGAACTCTCACCTAGACATGGCACACAATTTCAAGCTTCACTATGTCACAACCTTCACAAAGATAGTAGAGAAGGGTCCTATCCTTGAAAGAGCCCTTATTGCTAAAGGGCTGGTCAAAATTTATAATCCTAATAAGGAAAAGTCATTCGAGGATAAACCTCGCTACTGGAACAAGAATAAGAATGTAGTCAATGATGGTGTGACTGACACCAAACATGTTTAAGTAGCTAACACATCTCAGAGACAACAACATGTCTCTAATCAACCATTTGTTCCTAATGCCATATTAGTGCCACAGGGGGCACCTCATTCTCTCCAAAAATATAATCAAAATAATCAAGGGAACAACAAGAGTTAGTTCATTCAATTAGGAGAACCCTTAAATACCATGTTCAATAGGCTTCTTTAGGCTAATTACCTGATCATGTATCCCATAACCAAGCCTCTCGATGAGTCCAAGCCCAAGCCAGCTTGGTATAAAGAAAATGAGTATTTTAATTTCCACAAAATCAAAAGGAATTGATGTAGGAGTATCCAGTGGTGTAAGGGCAATCTTGCATCACCCAAAAATAGTTAAATTTCAAGTTTCTCGGTTTTTAGATGTTTTTACATTTTTGGATACCCTTTTCATCATAATGAAATTCCCAATTTATGATTTTTATTTTCTATTCCTGGGTTGAAAGATATTGTAGTTTTAGTTTCCCAGATTTGCACCTGAAAATATTTCAAGCTAGATTTGAGGCACTTAGAGTTCCCGAAATGGCCACGAAACTTGTCAAAATTGGCATAGCAAAATTTGAGTGCGTTATTGACTTCGAAACCTTTCAAATGGTTCAAACGGTTCACGAATCGGAGTCCCGAATCAAAAGTTATGGCCCCAGGAAGTTGGTGCACTTTCTAGAAGATACAATTGCAAATATTCTTTTGAAATTTGAACTTCAAGTTGTAATTTTTGGCACCAAACCGCCTAAACTCAAATTTGAATGTTGTTTTGGCTCCAAACTAAAGAGGAGCTCTATTTATGGGCGGGTTTCTAATTTTTGGGTAGCTTTTTGGGGACAAGCTCGCATATTGCAAAAGGGTTATTCTGCAGCTTTCTGTAACTTGCATGTGTTGTAGAACTTGGGGATTTGAGATCCTCTGCATGTAAGAAGCTCCATTTTCTGAATAATAAAATTATTCTCTTATTTGTGGATTATTTTCTGAGTCTCGGGCTCCGCCCTCATCAAGAATTCATTAAATAAGTGTCAAGGCTTAAAAACCTACATCCAGGATCTTATAGATCAGGGTGATATACATGTGGATGCCAACCAGGCTTCATTGTCCAATGCTCAACTTTAAATATATCAAAATTCCTTCCCAAAGCATAACCAAGGAGCTAGCACATCAAGTGATAATCTTGGATCCAGTAACAATAATAATTAAGGTAATAGTAAAAATGAAATCAGTTACAAAAATGTGCCATTTAAATATGAGGGTATCATCATGCACATTGAGCAAGCAGAACCACGTGTGTCTATGATACGTGTGAAAGGAAAAGACCCACAGTGTATTGTTACTACCTGCTACACTCGCATCGCTATCCCTAGAGCCTCTAAATCCACCTAGCCACCTCTTGTAAGCTCCCAATATAACATTCTTGATCATCTAGGAAAGACCCCTGCCCAAATATCCATTTTGGATTTGCTCAAGTATTCTCATGTGCACCAAGAAATCTTAACCAAAGCACTATAGGATACTCACATCCCCAATGACATAGATCCTACACAATTCCAAGCATTGGTAGGACATCTCTCAACCACTTATTATCCAGGCTTTAGTCAGAATGAAATGACTTGCATTGATTCCAACCATAACCACTCCCTCCATCTTGAGGTCCTCATAGCCCGACATAAGGTGAAAAGGGTCTTGGTAGATAATGGCTCTGCCCTGAATCTATGCACATTAAAGTTCATAAAGCAGGTAGGCTATACCCACGCTGACTTAAATAATCAAGTCATCACTATTAAGGCATATGATAATGCAAAGCATGATTCCAAGGGGACAATTTGTCTTCCAATGATCAATGACTCCAAAGAACTCCCTAGTTAAGGGTTAATGGTTTAGGGTTTAGGGTTATGGGTAGTGATGGAACTTCAAAGTTTTGTTCTATGTGTTCTATTTAATAAAAACAACACATATGGACTAATAGTTGAACACAAAAAATCTATTTTTTGTTATAAAAACAACACATAATGATTTAAAATACAACTTATATTGAACAAAAATGGACCAATAGTTGAACACTATAACTTTTTGAAAATCCTTCACATTTAATGGGAAAATACATGTTATTTATTGTGCTCACCTTTTATATTTGTGATAGGACAAACTAGTAATATAAAATTATCCAATGCTTGTACTGATGGAACTTCGAATTTTGTTCCTAATGTTTCACTTATGCCTGCCTTATGTCAATGGTCTTTCATGGTGTTGGAAAATTTCTTAGGGTTGGGGTTTTAGCTTTGTCTTCATCTTAAACCCTTGTGTTTACCTAATGCCTTGGTCGATCTATTTCACCGTTACCTTTTTTTGAAGGGTTTTAAAAACATCTTATGCCCCATCGTTTCGTCTAGGCCTGGTCCCTTTGGTCTTAATATTTTATTTCCTCCATGGGTTTTATTTTCCTAGTTGGCCCTGTGTTGAACGGTTTTAAAAAAACTTATGTCATTATTTTCCATCCGCCTAGTAATGTCCCCTTGCCCTTTAATGAATGTTTTATTTTTCAGAAGGATGAAATCTGCGCTGTCGTCGATCAAAATTCCTTCAAGATCAATGGTTGCCCACCATCCCGTGATCGAGAATTGTAGGACGAGGGCGGGAGACACGTGTCCCATCTAGGGATCAAATTTGCGCGACTGTTCATCAACTGTCCATTGATCTGAGCCATTCCCCGCCATCCTGCGATGGTGCTTTGGTTGATTGCGAAATCACGAGCGACAGCCACGTGGACTGCAAGGAAATTTTTGTGCGATATATTTTAAATGTTTCATTGCTTCTAAAGTAAAATATTTAAAATAAAATATTTGACAAGGCCGGGGAGAAATTCATTAAAAATGAGCAAAAGCGGAGAAATTAGGGCAACTAGTGATTTTAATGGTATATTAAAAAAAAATCATATTTTCATAGTTGAATACATTCAAAATATTTTTAATATATTTCTAATTTAAAATATATATTATTTAATTTTTTAAATATATATATTTTTTTCAAAAATATATTTTTATTTATTTTTAAATATATTATACATACAAAATTATATAATCAATAATAGATCATAGATTTTGGTGAATATATCTAGGTATGTTAATATATCTTGAAAAACTAATTTTAATTAAAAAACTTACTAACATCATTAAAAAGTAAGTTTATAATTATAAAAATTTAACATTAGAATTATTTAACATTTGAAATAGAAAATTTAAATATTATATTATATTAGTTTATAATTTACTTATATAGTATTTTGGATAATAGAAACAATTTTGATTGATTTAATATTTTCTAAGTTCATTATTGAATTTAAATCTTATAAATATAATTATATATCTTTAATCAATATTACAATTTAAAAATAATAATGAATATTTAACATCTTAGATTTTAATATAACTTAAATATTAAAAAATTTAATGTATAAGTTTATAAAATATAATATATATTTTTTAAATAAAGATTTAAAGATTATTATATATGTATATTTTAAAGATCCATAGAATTATCTTTTTTAACTATGAAATTAATATGATTAATTTCATTTATAATTTTATCTTATCTTCTTTTTAACAATTTTTTGGTATCCTACATAATTTGTTTTCTATAAGTATCATGTTGTATACTCTTTATATGGAAGGTAGTGTTTTTTCATGGAGCTTAATAAGTTTTAATAATTTTTAGTCATTTTAAAGATTTTTTTTTTTTCTAAAGATAGGTATATTTAGACTTTTGATGGCTTATGTACAATTATGCATATTCTTTTATTTATTATATTTTTTGCAATATCATGTTATTATTGATTAATCACATTATTTGTTTGTCATTTTTATTTGTTTTGTTGAAAAATATTTTATCTTTACTTTACATCTATGATAATTTCAAAATTATCAAATTTAAAAATTATAAATAAAAACTTATTTTTATTAATCTCTTGAAGTACGTAGGTCCTAATATTTTGTAGATTAATAACTATCTAAATAGCTATTTCTTACCTTTATTTCTATAAATGTGTCTCATGTCTGTATTGAAATTTATGAGATGTGTATGTAATTCTTAGCACAACACTTTTAGAGATTAGGATTTATTTTCACATTTATCTATTTTCTTATTATTCCTAATAGTGGCTCCCAATATTGTGCTCCTTGCATGATACATTTATAAAATGCACTTGGTAATGTAGTATGTGGTTGAAATATTAGAGTAACAACAAATGGTTCTTTTCATTTTTGGCATATGATTGGTCATTTTTACTATTTTAAATTTTTATTTTCACTTTTATTTTCATGGTTTTCATCTTGTCAAATTTTCATACATTTCTTAGTCTTTTAAAAAAATAAATGAAGGTTCTATTAGTGTCCCCAATCTTGCTAAAAATCATGTTTAGAGAGTACAATATATAAACTATTAATTATAGAGTATAATAACAAAATGAATTTAAAAACTACTACATAGAAACAAGGTTTAGAATAATTCAAAATAGAGATACCATTCTCCTACAAATACTATATATAGAAACCCTACGTAGCCACACTTTCACTCTCTCGGGCACTCTCCCACACTCTCTCCCACTCTCTCACACCCTTTCCCGCTCTCTCCTACTCTCTCCCTCCCTATCTCCCACTCTCCCTACTCTCTCCCATTCTCTGCACCCTCTCCTCTCTCCCACCTTCTTCCTACCTCCTCCCACTCTCTCCCATTTCTCACCCACTCTTCCTCCCTCCCTCCCTCTCTCTCCCTCGTCTCTCTCCACCTTCTCCCACACTCTCCCACCCTCTCTCCCACCCTCTTGAAACACTAATGAAAATGGTCAGTGGTATTGTGGAAGATGTGATAAAACTTTCCCTGAATGTGATTATAAATATATACTTCAATGCAAAGTGCAAGACCATACTTCATTCACTTGGATTACAACTTTTGAAGAAGTGGTAGAAGAAATTATGGGTGTAACAACAAAAGAATTGAACATTTTGAAGCATGAAAAATAAGATGATGTTAAGTTTTCACACATTATACAAAAGGTCCTTTTCAATAGATACATATTTAAACTTCAAGTGAAAAAAGAGACTTATATACTTGAACAAAGGATTAAATGCAGTCATAAAAATAACAAAGTTTGATTATTCATCTGAGAGCAAAGCTTTATTAGACTCAATTGCAAAGCTATAGGTTTCATAACATTCAAATGCTTGAATGTATATAATGTTAACAATGTATTCAAATATTTGAAAAAAAAAATAGTGGATATATCTAAGTTAGTTAATGCCATTTTGTCATGATATACTTCTTTGATGCTGTCAATACTAAATCTAATGATTGATGAACATTTCTACTTTTAAATTTATTGTTCTTGGTTGATTGTTTTTATAGACAAGTTGGTATGATTTCAAATTTCAATGTGTACCCTTATATATGGGAATTGAGATAAACAATGACACAAACAATAATGAAATCAAATTGATTGCTTTCCAAATTCATATTCATGAAATGTAAGCATTTTTCAAGTCAATAGGCATCTTGATAAAGATAACTCTTGGCATGTTTTACATATATTATTAATTAATATAGGTATGCTAGTTAGTAAAATTATTAACTATATTTGACGTATTATATATTGAATTGGTAAAGATATAAAATCTTAATACTAAATATATGGGAAAATGGTTAAAATTACATATTTTTCAAAATAAAATATAGTGTGTAATTTAAAATACAAATTATATAGTTCTTATAATGTTGTATTATTTAATGAATATTTTATAGAGATTTAAACTAAAATTAGCCTCCCCCCTCTCACTCTCCCTCTCTCCCCTCTACATATATCTCCTCTTCCCCATCTTCTATCTCTCCCTCCTCTACATATCTCTCTCCCTTTCTCCTCCCTCTCTCTGCTCTCTCCCCATCTCTCCACTGATCTCTTGCTCCTCCCTATACCCCTATCTATCTTCATATCTCAATCTGTTGTCCTTTATCTTACCATATGTCTCTGTGTCTATGTCTTTCTCTTCCCATTTTATCTATCTCTCCCTCTCTCTTTCTCTCTCTCTATCTCCCTATTTCTATCTCTCCCTCTCTCCATCTCTATTTGTCTTTTCTCTACTTATCTCTCTCTCTCTCCCCTCTCTCTATATCTCCTTATATCTCCTATCTTGCCATCTCTCTCTCTATATATATATATATATCTCTATCCTCTATATATTTTATTTTCCCTCTATCTCTCTCTATATCTCTGCTCTATTTTATCCCTTTTCCTCTCTCATTCTATATTCATCTCTACCTCTATCTATAGGGAGAGATACAAAGGTGAAGCATTGGACCTTCCCAAAGATCCACCAATCTCAACACTACTCCCAACTATTTTGAGCATTTAAGTACATATTGTATAGTAGATTAGGAGGCATGTGTCAAAGCTCATATTTATTGATGCAAAATAGGTCCAAAGTCACAAATTTGACGTAGAGTTAGTTATAGTTTTGTACAAAATTTCAAGTGCCACATAGAACAAAGATATTCCACTTTTTTATATCATGTCATCAAATTTGGCACTTCATCAAGATTTGTATCTTCATCAACATTAACAAAAGAAAAGGTATGTACTTGAATCCCTTGCATTTAAATTTTTCTATATATATAAATATTTTAATATTTTCCCTCAAATCCATAATATATATATTAGTGTGTATTTATTTATTGCAATAAAGAATTAACCTAAGTAACACATTAAGAATTTTAAGGATTTGTGCTTGGAAAAAATGCATAACAATTTTTTTTGTTGGATGTCATGTTGTATAGTTTAGAAAAGCTCAAAATATGAATAGGATTTTAAGGCAATATATTATGGTAGCTTACAATGCAAAAGAAGGAAGGAAATCTATTATCAATTTTAATCTAAAATTTAATACCATATGAAAAATCACATGTAGTAGTATCTAAAATTAATTCTTGACATATTAATTTTATAAAATACACTTACCATTCAATAAACTTCTCCCAAGAAAGAAACCCTAAGTGAACATTAATTGAACCCTAATTGTAGATTCATAACTCTAATCATAACCCTAAGCAAACACTAATCCTAATCAAACCCTAACCCTAGCCTTAAAGTTATCATATAATCTAATTTTCTCATCTAAATTTGGGTTGAATTATTTTTTGTTTATTTTTAATTGCATATATTTTTTGTTTATTAGATCTTATTTTATAAATATATGCAAATATAATTTTACTTCTACATTCATTCTATGCCCATTTTTTTCATGATATTTTAACATTCATTTTCTAGAATATTAGATCAATCTCACACATATAAATATGAAACCTCAAAATATATAAAATTGAATTCTACCCAAAACATAGACACACAATTGAACAAATTCTCAAAAGAAGAATGACAACATCATTAACATTTCATTCAAAATTCACTCAAATCCACATAAGGAGAGAAAAGATATTATAATTATACGTTTATTCATGCTTATAAGTCATATTTGCATACAATTTAAGATAATTTGCATATATTCATCCAAAACTCAAAACAGTCTATCTATTCTATTTCGTCTGCTTGGAGTTTTAACAGCCAATGGCACCACAAATATCACTTCCTTATCAAAGGACAGATATCTTTCTACCCATTTATTCAACTCAAAACTATCTTTCTACCCATATATTCAACTCAAAACCTAGCTAGAGCTTTCATCAGTTCTCTCCCTACAAATGAGCCTTGAATTCCCTTTTATATGACAAGAGAGCAACAAGCTTCAGGCTCAAATGTAATTTCACCACAAATTTTCATTTGAACAAAATCTCCATTGCATTTGACTTTCATTTCAAAACTTCCCACACGTTGAATCTGCAAAACGTAGTGGCGCACGAACTAGGGAAACCTAAAAGAATATGAGACCACAAATTGTTATCAAAATCCCCTTGTCACTAGGCCACGCAAAAACCAGGCAACCAAATTGGCTGCCACACCACAACTTCTTGTTTACCTGCCACCCTACCCTTACCAACACTCAGACCCTGGTATACACACCTGCTTCTAGTTGTTGCCCAATACGGTAGACCCTCAGCCTCCTCTTCTTTCTTGTCCTTGCCCAATACAGTTCTAGTTCGTCTGCTTGGGGTTTTAAAAGTTGTTGTGCCCACACATATCATTCCCTTATCATAGGGAAAACCATGATTGAAGCGACTTAAATACTGATAGTAGTCTGAATCGGTCTCGGTTACATCATCAGAAGTGTTGCTCGTAAGGTCAATGGGCGAGTGTTGGCCGCATCCAGAGCACACTAACTGCTTGCCTTTGTCATTTACCAATTGAGCAGCAACATCCTGCAATTGCAACCTTCTACTACAACCAAAGCAGTAGAAGGTTGCAATTCCAAGACGTTGCTGCTCAACCAAAGCACTTTCCTGAATAGCAGGACCAAGCTTTTGTGAGCTCAAATAAACAGACCTCCTTACTGACTTACTCATTTTCTCTTCTCAGACAAGCACTCAAACTTGATTAGACTCAGCCCACAAAGTGCTCTAACTGCTACAATAATGACACTATTATCAGTTAATTCCTCTTGTATTTATTGTGCAAGGTAATGGCAACCTTCATCAATGCCTAGTAAATATGCATGTGCAAACATAGCAATTTGGCGGCATATGTACTGTCACCATTTAACTAGAGTTGGATGAGAATCCAAAGATCACCCTTCATGATTTCCAACAAAAACATCTTCACACAGATTGAGATCGACGTGACTACACAAGGAATAATTCATTAATGCTTCACCAACCTTCATCTTCCTCCTACGAGCTAGCAGGGAACAACAGACATTTACATTAGCTTTTGATCTTGCTTGTCCATCTAAAACCACCGGTTATGAGCTCAATAGTGGAGATTGGGCCCCACATTCCATACAAGATATACATCTTCCTTTTGCTGACCTCGCACCAAATAACAGGGCGACACCTTAGGTCTGCGAGTTGGCAGGGTACAATCAAGATCTTCTCCCATATCTTTGAATCTGGAAAACCTACAATTGCGCGGTTAGTATTTAATGAAAGGTTTTGGCTAAGCCATCGGCGACATGACCACTAGAGTTAATGGCTTAGGCTTACGTGATCGGATTAAAATTAAAACCCAACTTTGATTTTAATACTTTATTTCCTCCACAGGGTTTTATTTCCTAAGTCTCGGTTGGCCCCGTTAAATTCTTATCCCAACCCTAACAAAGAACAAATGATTAAGCTAAGGACTGCATTTGTTGTTATAACTTTAGTTCTAGAGAATTCTTAATTACCAATTCTTATTTGTGCATTTGTATATGAATCAATTGAATGCCTTTCCATATCATTATGGAAAATTTTATTGTGTGCAACCCTAATACAACACTAAGTGGCCTTGACCCTAGCAGTTAGACTTCATTATTACTTAACCCTAACTCTAACACTAATTGAACTGTAATCATAACCCTAGGTATTGTTGAAACCTAACCCTAATTGTATCAAAGCCCTAGAGAACTCTAATTGAACCCTAACCCTAAAATAGACAATAACCCTTACCTTAATTGAACCCTAACTCCAATCCTAGCCCTAATTTAAGACTAACCTTAACCTTGACCTTAATTAAACCCTTATTGAATTATAACCCTAATCAATCCCTAACCCAAATTGAATACTAATTGACCCTTAACCCTAAGTGAATAGTAACCTTAATTAAACTCCAACCATAATCCTATTTGAATTTTGACCCTAATCATAACCATAATTCAACCCTAACCTTAATTGAACCCTAACCCTAAACATGAGTTCAATTAAGTTTAAGGTTCAAATAGGGTTAGACTTTTATTAAAATTAGGTATAGGATTCTATTAGGATTAGGGTTGGGGTTGGGGTAAAGATTAAGGTTCTATGATAGAGCTTAGGGTTAGTGTTAGGGTTCAATTGGGGCAAGGGTTAGTATTAGGGTTAGGGTTATGGTTCAATTAGGGTTTCATTAATGTTAGTTTTAGAATCATAGTTATGTTTATGGTTGGATATAAAATTAGAGTTAGGTTTGAAGTTAATTAGTGTTAGTTTTAGGGTTGGGGTTATGGTTAGACTTATAATTAATGTTAGTATTGGGATTATATTCTATCACTTTACTAAAAATAATCTTCTATAAATTCATTCAATAAAAGGTTTAAGTTATGAATGTTATAATATAAAAAATAAATGTGTTTTCAATGTTTATTTGTCAGTTTAAAAGATATGCCAATAATGTTGCAATCACTAATGATTAATGTTTTCTTGATGGTTAAAATAGATTGGTAAGTAAATTTATCTATAATAAATAAATTTATCATTGATTTTTCTTGATAAGTAAATCAATATTTCATAAATTTATCTATAATTCTTATTAATTTTTTCTTAATTATATTAAATTATATTTTATTAAATTGTTAAAAATTTTTAAGTTTTGTATAAATAATTTTATGTGTTTTTTTATAATTAACTTGATATTGTGTATAAAAGGTTTAAGTTATGAATGTTATAATATAAAAAAATAAATTTGTTTTCAATGTTTATTTGTTAGTTTGATGTGAAAATAATGTTGCATAGTAATGATTAAATTAAATTTCTTGATTGGTTAAGTGATATTGTAAAATTATTCTATGTTAATTTAATGTTATCAATGCTATATAATATAAAGAAAAATATTTCTAATATATTTTTAATGCATCTTTATATTTTATAAACAAACATCTAAAATAAAAATGTGATTGTAAAAAAAATACAACTTAATGAGTGAACATACATTTAAAGTTAAAAGTGAAATTATAAAACAAATTGTAAATCTATTTTATTTTTCTTCTGTAAATATAATTTTTTAATTTGTCCTCTACCTAGTAATGCCCACTTCTCCTTTTAATGAATCTTTTATTTTGCAAGGGTTGATTTAGTGCTTCCATTGATCTATTTCCTACAAATATCAATGGTGTCTGCCATCCCATGATCGAGAATTGAAGGATCACGAAATCACGGGGGGGCGCCACGTGTCCTATTTGGGGGATCAAATTTGAGCTATCGCTGACCAACTACCATTTGATCTGAGTCGTTCCCTGCCATCCCGCGATGGTGCTTGGGTTAATTGCGAAATCACAGGCGAGCACCACGTGTCTCATCCGATGAAGCCTAAAGAGTAAAGGAAACACTAGCCAGCTTTAAATGTATTAAGGGGCAGATTACTAAAGTGTTCTTCACATGCACATGTTCTAAATCGACGGATATGTTATAATCTCGCTGGAAAAGCTTCTCGAAGGTTAACGACATGGCTGGCGAATGTGTTAAAGGAATGAGATCAACGACACCTGCTATCCCGCAATCAAGGATTATAGGGATCGCGATATCACGGGCAGGTGCCACGTGCCCTTCCTAAAGGATGAAATTTGTGTGACTATTGATGAGTTGTCTCTTCAAGATTGATGGTGCCTGCCATTCCGTGATTAATAATTTTGGGATCACAATGTCATGGGTGCCTGCCATGTGTCTCATCCAATGAAGCCTAAGGAGTGAAGAAAATGTTTGCCGGTTTTAAATGTATTATAGGGCAGATTACTAATGCTCTTGTAAGATGCACATGTTTTATTAAAGGAAAAGTTGTTCGATAGTTAAAAGAAAGGACAACAACCATTTTTGAAGGAGAAAGATTTATGGTAAAAAGATCGATGATGCCCGCCATCCCGCGATGGTAAATCAAAGGACTGCGATATCGCGGGCAACCACCACGTGGCATTCCTTCCTCAGCCTATTTTGAAGATGGTCGTCGATGATTTGATCAAACTGAAGGATCAACGGCTTAAATTTAAATATGTATTAAATTATGGTTGGAGCTCTTCGTGCAGCGCGCGAGTGGGATTTAATGGTGGATGAGACATCTATTGGTAGGATTTGATCAACATAAAATCAATTTACTCATCTCATTTGTATCACAAAGCATCCAAGTATTTCATGAAAATAGTTTCAGAGCCAAAGGTGAAATTGTGAGTAGTTGCAGCCAAAAATTGGAGTTTGTGCGAAAAAAACCATGAGTTAATTTTCTTTGTTTCCCAGTCATTCTGCACCTAAATTTGGGAAGGGGAGAGGGTCTACTATGCTTGTCACTGAGTTCATTAAAATCTTTTGTTAGGGCTATTGTTTAATCATAAATTATGAAGAATTGCAGTATTTTTACTCTGTAATTTCCTATCTTTGCTTAGTCATAGCCACTTGAAGTGTAACATTTTAGTGAGGC
>VDFB02168118.1:221803476-221848175 GCA_007258455.2 Sequoia sempervirens
TTGTTGTGCTTGTTGTGCAGCTAATTGCGCTTGTGCTTGTTGAGCAGCTAGCTATGCAGCTTGTTGGTTCTGAATCTATTGAAGTTCCTTTTGATAGGTAGCTTGTTGAGTGGCTTGCAACATGATGCTATATTGGTTTGTCATGTTCGTATTTGGAGGTGGTGGTGGTGGATTCAAAATGGTGTTTGTTGTTGTGATGAAAGGTGTTGTTGTATTGATGATAGGGATTTGTGTAGTGAATGGTGTGATTGATATACTTGGTCCTTGAGAGACCACATTTTGGGAGATGGTAGATGTGTTGATTGCTTGTGTTGCTTGGATGGTTTCCACTTTTTATTGCGATATCGATGGAAAGATGGGAGGATTTGGCATGATGTTTTGATTTGTGATCGGGGGGTTGTTTGGATTGGTTTGATTGATGGGTGGTAAAGGGGGAAGGCCTAAACCAAGAGGGGGTGTGGATGTTAGTGGAAAAGGTGGGAAGAGGGGTGGTAGGTTCCCTTGAGGAAATGATGATGATGAGGGGTCAAAGATTCCCCCTTGTCCAAATAATCCACCTTCTCCTTGTGAGATCATGGGGAGAGAGGTTTGAGTGTGGAGAGGTGTTGCATGAAAAGATGATGGGTCATTAGGATCATGAAATGTGAGTGGGATGTATGGGTGTAGCAGATTCAAGGGGATAGATTGACCCAAGATGGTGTTCGCATCCAAATCTTGGTTGTTCACAAGGGGGTGTGTTTGTAGTGCATGAAGCAATGAGCTCCCCTTGTTAACAATTGGTGGAGTTGGAGCAATAGATGATGTGATTTGGGGGATGGATTGAGTGATGGTTTGAAAGGAGGTGTGGATGAAATCGGGGGCCTAATCCCAAGAGTTTTCTCCACAAGAGTGGTCAAATCATAGTTGGAAGGGAGTTTAGCCCCTTCTTTTGCTAACTCAAGCATGTATTGGGAGGGATTGAGCCTCATCATGGTATTGAAAATCCTATGAGTTTTGGGATTTTGAAACATTTCAATGATTTCAGATTGTGACATCCCTAAGACATTATCGGTAACATCTTCCACTTGACCTTCCTCTTGAGGATTTTGTGATGATAGAGGAAGATTGGGTAGGGGATTTCTTGATCCAACAAGATTCATTTCGGGAGTGGTTTGGCTCAAGTCACTCAAAGTTAATGTTTCTTTGTTGACTTCCATGTTTTTCTTATGTTGTGATCTAGTTTGCACTATAAAATAGGGATTAATTTTCAAGAATGTGTGAGATGAACCTCTAATTCTTTAGATTGATCTAACTTTAGGCACAAAAGATAAATTTTTAGGATGATTAAGGATCAAATTGTGATGATGAGGTAAATGGATGATGGATGGTGTGAATGTTTTGAACTCTTGAGAAAGCTTGAAAAGGATACTAGACTTTGTGACTTTGGATTTTTTTTTGATTTGATTTTGATCTTGATCTTGGCTTGATTGGATTTGATTTGGATAGTGAGCTCATAAAATCTAAGAGGTTGGATGTTTTCCTAGAGGAAAATTGTACACAAGATGATAATTTGACTAAGTGTGTAAAGAAGGATTCATCTAGACACACCTAGCCAAACAAGATGATTTTGGTTTGATTTGATTTTGAACTCATAGACCCAAAGATGTTGGATGTTATCAAGGGGTAGAATTGTTCACAAGGGTTTGATAATTTGACAAAATATGTGGAGAAGGATGTATCTACACACATCTAATCAAACAGGATGATTTGGATTTGTTTTGATTTTTTGATTTCAAGAGGATTTTCCCAAAGTTTAGCATGAATGATTTTTTCAAGATTTTCAAGAGTTGGTGATTTTGATTTTTTTGTTTGAGGGATGGATGAAAGTGATTGGTTTTGATCCTAAGATGAACCTAAAAAGACTCTTGTTTTCAAGACCTTGGTGTTGAAGAACATGTAATACTTCCTATGTGAGATATTCAAACCTTTAAAAGAGACTTGGATTTTGAAAATAGTAAAAAGAATACAAATTTGGATTGTTCCTTGATGCACGTTTGTAAAAGTTGAATGTAAATCTTTCTCTAAACTCGTAAAGCATAGAAAAATGTTTCTTGTGAGATTTTTGACTAAGACCTTTGGATTTCAGTTTTCAGATCTTGATCTTTCAGGAAATCATTTGGAAGAACACATGTGTGGGGTTCAATTGTTCTTAACTTTGTTTAATGACTTCTTTTTACCACAAACAATTCTTGATTAGGTTTTCAAACTAGATCTCTAATGTCCAAATTTCTTCTCATCCCACAAAGTCCATTATGTGGAAATCAAGGAAATTAAGGAAAAAGTTTCTTATTGTTGACTTTAGTGAGAGCAAATTGAGATGTAAATTCAAATGTTTAGAAGCCTATAAGGATAGAATCCCTAGGGCAAGCAATAAAACTTGAATTTTGTCAAAGGTATTTGATTCCTAAAGGGTTTGAAATTTGATGTTCATGTTGAGTGTTTGTTTTCCAATGTTTAAGATCTAAGCAAAGTGTTTTGATTCCAAGACCATGCAAAAACCTATGGATGAAAAGACAATATTTGTTGAATCCCCACTTGGATTTCTCCAACTACGCCTACTCTTAGTGGATGATTAGATGCTTGAACACACTGGATCCCCTCCACGACACACACTTCTCGGGTCAGCCAAGCATCAATACCCATGAAACTCCCATGGCATACTTCTCATCTCTACTAAGATCCAGAAAAATGTGGGGTGGCTTCAGAATGACTGTTTTTGCACCAACAAATAGATTAAGGATTTGGGCCTTCTAAACAAAAGGTTTTAATATAGGAATTCCATTCATGGGGGATCATCCATATGACAAGAGACCATTGCTGCCCTTCTTGTCAGAACAATCCTCGTGATACTTGAACTTTCCTTAGGTACCCACACCTATATACCGGTTGGAAGTCGCTTGGCTTTAGTGTGTTCCCGATTGGGTTGTTCCCTTGGGTGATTAATTTTTCCCACAAGGCAGGCCCTCTAAGGATAAACAAAAGTGAGCAAACACATCTGTAGTTCGATCGATGTTTGTTGAAAAACAAAGAGAGAACACACGCGATATATTCCACTCATACTCACAAGTTTTGTACAATTTTAAGAATCCAAATTGAAGTGTGGAGGTAATCACTTACACAACTTAATATTGCAAAAATCCTTTTGATTCTCAAGATCGCTGTGAGGCATGAGAGAAGCACATACGTCTTTTAGATGATATTATTTTAGATAAGTGATTACAAAACATAGAGGCACATGTTCATTTTAATCCTTCAAAGCAAGAATTAGATTCTTTTTAAGCACCAAAAGGAAATATGAAAGTTGCTTGTTCAATTGTTAAACCTTTAAACAAAATCTAGTAAGTTTCCTAAGGTTATTTTTAATCCTTTTGTGTTGTTCTTTTTAGACCCAAATTGAAATTTAGTGAGTTCTAAAGAGCTTGAAGAAATGAAATCCTTAGACTTGGAATTATAATTGTTTCAAAAAGTGTTTAAAAACACTTGATACAATAAATAAATGATGTCATAATTTAAACTTCTCCTTGCTCCTTTCTTGACTCCACCTGCAAAAACTAATTAGTCCAAGGAACACAGAGGAAAAAAATAGGTTAATAGTTCAAAATGATCAAAGGGAAAAAGGAACATGTCAAAATAACTTGAAATTTGATCTTTTATCCCACCCCAGCGGCGCAAACTGCATATGCATCACAATTTGAAGAAGTCAGCGAGGCTATATGGTGCTGCTAGGATTGACAATGACGCTCTGCAATAGAACCAGTGAGCACGATTGCAATGCTATTTTGGCAAGCGATGCAGTTTGGAGTTTAGCTGACCGATCGTTTGGGAAATGAGTCTAGTGTCGTAGTTAGAAATTCAAATTTCTGGGTGGGAAGACTTCAGCGACGGATTTTGGAGTTTGTAGTGTCACTTTATGGCGCCACTGGACTGGTAGCATCACTATATGGCACCGCTGGACTGATAGTAACACAGTTTCCTGTAGGCACAAAAAATTTAAAAAAACAAAATTTTTTTTGAAAAAAACATGTTAAAATCTTCAGATTTACCCTCCTAGCGCCAAAATGTGAATGGTTATCTTGTACCTGCATAAACACAACAAAAAATCACACAATTAGATCATTATGCAATTTAAATCAATATTCCCCATAGAATTCATTTGAAATGAACAAAATACGAAATAGAATGAAGAACACAATAAAAAGCTTTCAAATCCTATCTAATGCAAGCAAACTGTTAATCCTATGGGAGAATTGGTGCCATTTTGATGTGGAAAATGGCCCTTTCCCAATCCCTTGTAAGCTTGAATGATTCCTTGATGAAGATTTGATGATCCTTGGAGAAATTCCTGCATAACCTAGCTACAAAACTTTAAAGATTGATGAAAATGGATGAGCAAATGGATGAGAAAATTAAAAATCTCAAGATAATGTATTCGCATGAAGTCGTGTATCCAAAATAAAAATGAGAGCCTCTTATTTATAGATGAGAGTGATGGAGAATGAGGCAAAAGGGATGAATGTGGGATTATTCATTAACCAATGGCCAAATGTCACTTGTCAAGATGTGAGAGGATGAAAGTTGAACACATTTTGATGAATGTGCCAATAAATGATATTAGGTGGAATTTCAAATTTATGAAATGACATGTTGGAGGGAGAAAGAAATGAATTAAATGCCACTTGGCTCAATGCACAAGGACATGTAAGAGGTATTGAATGCCTTGTTGGATGTACAAACCTTTTGGAGGGATTTTTCAAATTTGGAAGAATATTCCCTTTTGATGCCATGTTGAGAGAAATTAGAAGATTTAATAAATCAATTAAAATGATTTATTGTGCAAGTTGCAAAAGCTAGAGAATGTGATGGATTGAGATTAAGATTAATCATGATTTGATTAATTCAAAAAGAGATTAGTTGAATGTGACATTTAACTTAAATATTTGGATTTATTTAAATTAAATGGGAGGATAAAGAACATTAGAGATTTAATTAAATAAATTTGATTTATTCAATTAAATGGAGAACTTTAGAAGATTAATTAAATACAATTGATTTATTTAATTAAAGAGATGACTTTAGGAGATTAATTAAATAAAATTGATTTATCTAATTAAAGAGATGACCTTAGGAGAATAATTAAATAAACTTGATTTATTTAATTACATAAAAGAATATGATTTAAATAGAATGATATATTTAATTAGATAAAGTTGATTTATCTAATTAGAAGGGGAAACATGATTTAATTAAATAATGATTGATTTATTTAATTAAAAGAGGAAATATGATGAATTTTATTCAGATAAGGATTATTCAATTAAAATGTTTAGTAGAGGGATGATTTAGGATGAATTGAAATTAGTGAATCTAGATTAGATGCATGTATATTTTACGTGTCTACAGGTTTAAAACTAGCGGGGTTCTATCCAAGGGGGTTTGATCTAAGGTAGTTTGATCAAACCCTTTTCAATTGGAATGCTTTAAATGGAAAATTTTAAGGCTTAAATCATTATATTTTCTAAAAATATGTGATTTCAACAAAAAATAGAATCTCCCAGAAATTGTAAACCAGCTTTGTGGGATCACCCAATATGAAATGCAGATAACAGAAAGTAAACTCAACACAATGAACACTAGATTTTTACGTGGAAAACCCAATGAGGGAAAAACCACGGTGAGGATTAACTCACTATATAAGAGATTATAAAATCATATACAGAGGCTCACTGCCAAGGGCTCATTGCCCAAAAAAATACAAAGGCTCACTGCCTACAAAAAGGACTCACTGTCCAATAGGGAGGCTCACTGCCTACAGATACAAAAGAGAACAAAAGATCCACCACAACAATAAACACACATCTGTAACTTTGATAAGAAGATTGCAAAAACCTTAAGCTCACTACCTTCAGGAATCTAACACAATGAAGTACTGCTGCCTCAACTCACTTTCACATACTTCTGCTTTTGATTTGTGGCTTACTTCATCACTTTTTCATCTACTTACAAATCTTCACAATTCAACTTGCATTTATACCATCTTCAACCTAAGAAACTTTCTCCAAGGTCGGCCACATAAACTTCATTTCATAAATTCAAATTAGGTTAGAAACTCAACATTCCCGCAGTGGAAAATAATGAGAGTGGACCAATAAAAATATTTAACCAAGACCAAAAATAATGTCTTGGATCAACCACATGCTTCCTTAATTAAAATTGAATTCTTCAAATGAAGTGTAAACACCAGGTCAACCAAACCTAATGAAAACACAAATGAACATTGATGTACACGCTTCCGAACATGAAGATAACACACAGATGATGCAAAACACTTCATTATGCACAATAACACATCTCAGGTTCCTTCAGATACATCCACAAGTGAAATGATCTTCAAACATCAAACTCCTTCCAAAAGTCCATCCAGACTGTGCATACACATACAACAACTCAGAAACATGAATTTTGACTCACCAAACCACATGCATCTATGTCAGAACCAAGGGAAAACCAATATAAGACATATTCTAGATCCAAAAGATCTGAAATAGAACAATGGAGGATTGCGGAGTAGAAAAATTTCTCCCAGTCCACAAAAGACCAACTCTGCCAGAACAGTCCATGCACTGGTGAACATAACTTTCACATCCCATCAAACCAGAAGCTTCAACTCAGGAGATATCACCACTAGATTACCATTAGCAAAAATTCAGATCCAAATGGGCATAGGATCAACATAGGAGAAACGTGGAGCACATACTAGAGCACATTCTGAACACATTCATAACTCTGGCTTCTCTTCTTTATTAATTTTCTCAAAAGCACATGTAAACTCATCATTTCAACACATCTACAACATCATAAGGATAGCTCCATGTACTCACAACATCTCAACTATACATGTACAATCTACAACATACTGAACTGTGTTGACATCAATGACAACATTAATGACAACACCATCAAACTTGCTCATACTTGAAACAATCTCCCCCTTTTTCATTGATGGAAACACATGATTTAAGAAACCATCAAAGACAACATCTTACACAATATTCTAGGAGAACACCTCTTCCTCTGCAACTATTTTTCACATGAATTTTTCTCCCCCTTTGACATCAATGTAAAAGATAAAAAAATCTGATCACTCCCCCTTAGGAGTGCACCCATTCAACTCATATTGCAACAATGAAAACCTTTTCTACTCCCCCTACAGAGTAGACCCATTTATTAGTCCAGATAAATGAAGAATCTGTCGATTTACTGGACTGATGCACCTTCATGTGCACCTAGTTTGGAGGGCCAAGGACCCCCAACCTATCCCTAAGATACTCAAAAGTATCATTCGAAAGAGCCTTAGTAAATATATCTACAATTTGCTCCTTTGTTGTCACATACTCCAATCTGACTTCATTCTCCAACACCTTTTCTCTCAAGAAATGATATTTGATAGATATGTACTTTGTTCTTGAATGCATAACAAAATTCTTTGAAATGTTTATAGTGCTTACAGTGTTGTCACAGAAAATAGGAATAGGCTCATCACATATTACTCCAATGTCTTTTAGAGTTTGTTTCATCCACAAAACCTATGTGCAGCAGGATGCCGCAACAATAGATTCTGCCTCTACAGTGGATAAGGAAACTGAGTCTTGTTTCTTACTCAACCAAGAAACCAATCAACTGCCAAGAAAGAAAGCCTCTCCACTGGTACTCTTTCGGTCATCCACACAACCAACCCAATCTGCATCGGTATAAGCACTCAAGGCGAAATCAACACCCTTAGGATAACATAAGCCATAATCTGGTGTACCTTTAAGATATCTAAATATCCTCTTTACAACGGTAACATGTGCATCTTTAGGATCTACTTGAAATTTAACAACTAAACATACTACATGCATAATATCCAGTCTAGTAGCAGTAAGATACAACAGTCCACCAATCATAGATTTGTATTTGCTCTAATTAGTTTTAGCAGATTCATCATCTTTACTCAACTTACATCTAGTTACCATAGGAGTACTAAATGGTTTGGACTCATCCATTACAAACTTCTTCAACAACTCTTTCATATGCTTAGATTGTGAAATGAATATCCCCTTATCAAATTGATTTACTTGAAGACCAAGAAAGAAATTCAACTCATCAATCATGGACATTTCAAATTCTTTTTGCATTTCTTCAACGAATCTCCTACACATTCCTTCATTTCTAGCAAAGATGATATCATCAACATATAAAACTACTATAAAAATGTTGTTACCTTGTACTTTGAAGTAGAGATTGTTGTCAGCAGAGCCTTTGTTGAATCCTTGCTTTTTCAGATATCTATCCAATCTTGCATACCAATCTTTGGGAGCTTGCTTCAGTCCATACAATTCCTTCTTCAACTTGCAAACCATGTTCAGTTTGTCAAATAATTGAAATCCTTCAGGTTGTTCCATGTATACTTCTTCCTCCAATTCACCATTCAAAAATGCTGACTTGACATCCATATGATATACTTTGAAATCCTTGTGGGCAGAAAATGCCAAGAACATTCTAATAGCTTCCATTCTAGCCATAGGGGAAAATTTTTCTTCGAAGTCTATGCCTTCTACTTGTGAGTATCCTTTGCATACTAGTCTTACGTTATTCCTTATGACTTCACCATTTTCATTCAACTTATTCCAAAACACCTATTTTGAACCAAAATTTTACACTTATTCACGTGTCCAAGAACCAATTCCCATGTCAGATTCTTTTCTATTTGTGGAAACTCTTCTTTCATAGCTTTCATCCGAATCTCATCTTCACATGCTTCACTCACAAACATGTTCAATTTTAGAGAGTAAACACAAATTTACCTCAACTGTTACTTTGCTTCTTGTCTTCACACCTTCACTCTTATCTCCAATTATCTATACCTCTGAATGATTCTTTTGTATATACTTACCAGTCTTAACAATAGGTTCTAGTTCATTCTCTTCTTCTTCTTCTTCAGTCTGTTCTTCTTTCTCTTCTTCTTCCTTCTTATTCTCTTCAGGTACTTATCCATAGATAGGATCATCAGGTTCAACTTCACTTATCTCAATAGGTCTGTGTATGTCTTCATCATCTTTCACATTAGCACTTTCAACAAGCTTCCTTAATCTTTTATTGAAGCATCTATATGCTTTGTTTGTGGTAGAGTATCCAAGAAAAAATCCTTCATCACATCTAGCATCAAAATTCCCAAGATTTTTATCATCTCTTTTAATGTAACATCTGCTTCCAAATACCTTAATGTATTTCACAATAGGAGTCTTACCATTCCATAACTCAAAAGGAGTCTTTGTGTTGTTGCCTCTGATTTGAACTCTATTAAGAACATAAACAACAGTGTGTATTTCCTCTCTCCAGTACACATCTAGTGCATTTGATTCTTTCATCATGGTTATTGCAGCTTCTTGTACTGTTTGGTTTTTCCTCTCAGCTAGCCCATTTTGCTAAGGGGTTCTCAGAGAAGAAAAATGTGTCTTTATGCTATGCTGTTCACAAAATTTATTAAACTCACTAGAAGTGAATTCTCCACCTCTATCAGATCTCAAATATTTGATTTTCAAATTCACTTCATTTTCCACTCTTGCTTTGAACACTTTAAACCTATCCAGAGCCCGAGTCTTCTCTCTAAGAAAAGCAACCCATGTCATTCGAGAATAATCATCAATAAGGAGCATAAAATACCTATCATCATTCAAGCTTCCTGTTCTAGTCAGACCACAAAGGTCAGTATGAATTAATTCCAACATTCCGGTAGTAGATTGTTCTTTTCCCTTAAAGCTACATCTTGTTTGTTTCCCCAACTGACAACTTCTGTACATACTATTACTAGGCTTTGTGATTCTATGTAGACCTCATACAACATCTCTTGAACTAATTATGACCAGATTATCAAAGTTTAGATGTCCCATTCTTCGGTGCCATAACCAAATTTCACTGACTTGAGATACAAGGCATTGACCATCAACTCCCTTAAGCTGATAGATGTTTCCATGAGTTCTCCTTCCAACAACAACCATATCTCCATTTCTGGATCCTTTTCTGATTTCATAGGTATTATTCTGAAACACAATTTTAAAACCATTGCTACACATATTTCCAACACTCAAAAGGTAATGCCTCAAACCCTTTATATAATATACATCATTAGTGCAATGTACTCCATCAAAACTAATTGTACCTTTCCTGCAAATCTTAGCTCCTGAATCATCACCAAACATGACCAAACCACCATCATACTTTTCAAGTTTAGTGAACTAACTTTTATCTCCAGTCATGTGATTAGAACATCCACTGTCAATCACCCAGTAATCTTCATCTTGTCTTGCATGAATGGAGGTGACCAAAGTACCTTCCATCTTATTCTTTTTGTTCTTCGAAGAATTCTTCCTTACACATTTTCTTGGGTTAGCAGACATATATTTATTCTCCAAAGCTAAAAATAAGCATTCACTATCATCACCCTCATAATCAGATTCATCATCAAAGATTCTGATTTCTTCTTTAACATAATACAACTTCTATTATTTCTTATCCTTTCTATCCTTATCTCTATAATCCTTGTTCTTCTTATGTATAGCTCTATTCAGAAATTTTGAAGCATAATGACCAATATTACCACAACTGAAACATTTAAATGGAAACATACCTTTATACTTTCCGGTACCTTTCTTCAACTTTGTGGTGAAATTCCCTTCCAACTCATCAGAACCATCACTCTCCAGATCACCTTCAACCTTCATTGCCTTAAATTCTATTTCTATCTTTTCTTCTTTCCTGAAATTTCTCATCTCAAATGCTTGCAAGGTACCAAATAAATGTTCTTTAGTATACTTCTTAGGATCATACATCTCTTTAATAACTGAGATCTTATCACTGTAGAAATTTGGTAGGGTGATCAAGATCTTCTTAATAATATCTCCATCGGTCAGATTTCGCCCTTGATTCTTAACTTCATTTGCTGTCATCTCAACCCTCTTGAAATAACTTGTAAAATCTTCACCTTCTTCCATTTTCAGATTCTAATATCCATTTTTTTCCACTAGCTTCTTTGTCAGCTTTACTCTTTCATTTCCTTCATATAGTTCTTCCAACTTCTGCTAGACTTTGTGAGTAGTGTCTAAAGAAAGAACCTTAGTTCACTTAGTTTTAGATAAATCACTGTAAATAGCATACCTCACTTTCTCATTCTCCTCATAAGCATAAACCTCATTTGCAATAGTAGGACCACTCGCTGGAGCAACATACTTCGTCTTAACAACCTTCCATGTCTTGTAACCAAGAGAAACAATATATCCTCTCATTTGCACTTTCCAATCACTGTAATAACATCCATCGAACATAGGGATCACCAACTTATGTGCCATGGGATCTTCCTTAAGTGGTTAAGCTCTACACCAAGGAACCAAAGCTCTGATACCAATTGTTAAAAAGGTGCAGGACAACTGAGAGGGGGGTGAATTAGTTGTCACACAAATTCAAATTCAAAACTTCAACACTTATCAATCCCACAACCACACTATTCTTTTATTAAGTATGAACATGAAATGCAGATAACAAAAAGTAAAATCAACACAATGAACCCCAAATTTTTATGTGGAAAACCCAATGAGGGAAAAACCATGGTGAGGATTAACTCACAATATAAGAGATTATAAAACCGTATATAGAGGCTCACTGTTCAGAAGAGGACTCACTGTCCAAATACAAAGGCTCACTGCCTACAGAAAGGACTCACTGTCCAATAGGGAGGCTCACTACCTACAGATACAAAAGAGAACAAAAGATCCACCACAACAATAAACATACATCCGTAACTTTGATTAGAAGATTGAAAAAACCTTCAGCTCACTACCTTCAGGAATCTAACACAATGAAGTACTGCTGCCTCAACCACTTTCACACACACTTCTGCTTTTGATTTGTGGCTTACTTCGTCACTTTTTCATCTACTTACAAATCTTCACAATTCAACTTGCATTTATACCATCTTCAACCTAAGAAATTTTCTCCAATGTCGGCCACATAAACTTCATTTCATAAATTCAAATTAGGTCAGCAACTCAACATTCTCACAATGGAAAAGAATGAGAGTGGACCAATAAAAATATTTAACCAAGACCAAAAATAATTTCTTGGATCAACCACATGCTTCCTTAATTTTAATTTAATTCTTCAAATGAAGTGTAAACACTAGGTCAGCCAAACCAAATGAAAACACAAATGAACATTGATGTACATGCTTCCCAACATGAAGATAACATGTGAATGACACAAAACCTTCATTATGCATGAGAAAACATCTCAGGTTCCTTCAAATACATCTGTAACAAGTGAAATGATCTTCAAAAACTGAACTCCTTCCAACAGTCCATCTAGACTATGCAGACACGCACAACAACTCAGAAACATGACTTCTGGCTCACCAAACCACATGCATCTATTTTATAACTAAGAGAAAACCAATATAAGACATATTCTAGATCCGCAAGATCTGAAATAGAATAATGGAGGATTGGGGAGCAAAAACATTTCTCCAAGTCCACAGAAGACCAACTCTACCAGAACAATCCACGCATCGGTGAATATAACTTTCACATCCCATCAAACTATAAGCTTCAACTCAGGATATATCACCACTAGATTACCATTAGAAAACCTTCAAATCCTCATAGGAATAGGATCAACACAAGAAAAATGCATAGCACATACCAGAGCACATTCTTAACACATTCATAACTCTGACTTCTCTTCTTTATTAATTTTCTCAAAAGCACTTGGAAACTCATCATTTCAGCACATCTGCAACATCATAATGATAGCTCCATGTAATGAAAACATCTCAACTATACATGTACAATCTGCAACATACTGAATTGTGTTGACATGACAACATCTCAACTATACATGTACAATCTGCAAAATACTGAACTGTGTTGACATCAATGACAACATTAATGACAACACCATCAAACTTTCTCATACTTGCAACAAATAATTCTACTATAACTTCTTTGTGTGTTTGTGATGAAGATTTGTCTTAATTTATATGTTCTTAGTGTTGATTCAAGGAGCAAGGGGATAATGTTTGAATGTAATGAAATGTATGAAACTCTTTATAAATTCATCTAAGAACCATTCACATGTTAGAAATCTGTAATATGTTGTCTAGTGCAAGTCGTATTATATGTGCATATCTTTGAATAGGAACACCCTCTTTAGTTTTGTGGAGCTCAAAGTGCAAAAAGCTAATTATAGCCTTGTTCGTTGGCCTTTCTTGTCCCTGATGTGATGATAGTGCAAGAACTTTGTCTTAACCTCTTGATCCCTTCGTTTAGGCATTATGATTTTCCTTAGGATTGGGGGTTGTAAGAAAAAAACACCAACACTAGGAACTTCACTTCCCCTCTTTTTCCTTCTGAAAAGATTGGGGGCCTAGTCAATTACACTAATAACATGGTTAATTTGGATGATCTATTGAGTTCAATTGGGCTCATTGAAATTGAAATTTAGGGAAAATTTTTCACTTGGACTAATAGGAGAACTAGTGAAAAATTTATTCAAGTAAAATTGAATTATTTCCCGATTTCTCCTAATTGGGACTCTATCACAATCTGAACCTTTTTTCTCTATGTATAACTATGCCTAACCATAACTCTCTTCTTCTTGATTAGAAAGATGGTACTACTTCTATACCTTTCCCTTTTAGATATGAGATCATGTGGGCCTCACATCCTAGCTTCAAGGGTTGTATCTCTAACTAGTGGAATATCCTCATTCATGGTTCTACTATGTTTTAGGTAAATTAGAAGCTTAAAAATATAAAAAATGAAGTGAAAGGTTGGAATAGGTTAGTCTTTGGTATTTTTTCCACCATAAGAAAAATCTAGCTACAAATCTAATGGATATTCAGGATAAAATGGCTAGTGGTGATGTTGATGAGGATACCTATTAGGTTGAGAAGGTGTTATATCTTGACTAGACTAATATTTTAAAAAATAAGAAAATATTTTGGAAAAAATATCTAGAATTCAGTGGCTGACCGAGGGAAGTCAAAACTTTATATTTTTCTATTTATCTGCTCTAAAGCATAGAAAGAGGAATTCAATCTCCAAACTTGTTCATGAAAATGGGTATGAGGGTACTATTGATGAATAGGTTGGCAATACAACCTCCAAGTACTTTCAATTTTCAATGAAGGAACCAAATACAAACCATTTTGCAACATTAGAAGGGCAGTTGTTGGAAAACATCCCTGTTGCTTTATCCAAGGAAGTTAATTCCCTCCTGTTGATGGTCAAAACAACACAACAACATTAAACAAAATATTTCTATTCTATTTCTCCTGAAAAAGAAAGATAACACATGGAAATCTAACTCCCAAGGTCTTGGTAATTGGTTCTCAATTATGCTGATTTCACTCAGTGGTTGATATAACCATAATGTTCAAGGGGCCTTTGCTGGTAATAAAGAACAAGAATGCATAACATCAGGTAGTCTACGTTTAGGGGGTTTTAAAAAAAAGAAAAAGATGAAACAAAGCTTTAAATCAAAGAAACATGAATAAAATCCTTACGTATCTAGACATGCAAATCAACAATGAGTGTTCATTCTACCTAACCACGACTACAACAAGATGCAATCCATAGGATAAACTATGCTACTGCATACATCCATAATGCTAATTCAGATATCATCAACGTTCACTAACTTACTTCAAACAAATAATTCACTCATCATCCAAAGCACAAATCAAATGAATACCATAACAATTTAATTCACAGATAATCTGATGACATGACCTTGAATCCAGTTCCTTCTATTGATTTTCATCAAATAAAGAACAATTAAGCACAACAAAGCACTGTCGTATGGATTAATCATATATCATTAACCTTATCAAAATGGATCCAAACTTTCAAAATCATCACAAGAAAACATATGAAAAATGTAAAATAATCAGGCCTTTTACTAAATTGTTCAGAGTATTTTTCTAAAACATTGAAATCCTAGATCTAGTTTCTATCTTCTATCCTTAGCTGGCTTATATTTTTTTAATTAGCTGACATTTACAAAGTAGATTCTAAAAATACATATATGGTGCCACATGCACAAATTTCTCAATCATAAATCAAGATCCACAATTCATGGAGTCGAAACTGAACATAGAAGTGGACTCAAAAACCCCTGCTTTCAAGGCTGATCACTCCGTTGTACAAAAAGGAAATCTGATACTCCTAGAGGAAGATGAAACCCACATATCAGACTTAGAGTAGAACTTATGTCAAGATCCACAAAAAGAGGAGAAAAGCAGATAGAGAATGGTGAAAAGAGTCAGTCACTTTTGCACTGAATGCTCAAGAATGTACTCATCAAAACTGGAGAACACCTATAGAAGAGTATCCAAATATGACCCATCCAACCAATTACTTTTAAATTTGATTCTTTCAAACTCTGCAGAAACTAGCGTTTGCATTTCCTTTAACTTGATTAGTTCCTTTTTAGCCATTTTTACCTCCTCCCAGATATCCATAAACTAATCTAGCAATAAAATATCCCCATCATATCCTTTTTGCATGATTTCTTCAAATATACTCCTCCATATCTCCCTTAGTTTATCCAATGACAAACCTTCTTTGTTTGAGGAATCTAAATTGAGTACAACAGCCACAACTGCCTCTAGCTCAACCATTTGTTGATTCAAGTCTTCACTCATTTCCCAGACTTCTTCCTCATGTCCATGCATTTCCCTAGACTTGTATCTTATGATGCTCACAGTTTTATCTACAAAATCCTCATTACCTTTCTCAAGAATAGAATATTCTAACATGGTGGATTTGGGTACTCTGCTGACGTCTTCAAGCTTTTTAACATATTCCTTATATTCATCATCCTGCTTGTCCAAATCCTTAGCCTGCTGATCTAGATCTCCTACTAAATCAAGAGAAGCTTTATGAATTTTAGAGCCTTCAACAAGAATATCATCAACCTCCTCGTTAATCTTATCCAGCCACTTTTCCATCATCCCTACTTTTCTTTTCATTTGAATCAAATTATCTGCTTCCATCTTTGTTAACAAAACCGAGGATTCAGGAAGAGCAGCCTGTTGAGAAATGGGACTAGAAACATCCTTCAAGAAACCATGGAGCTGATCTAATTGAGCCTTAAGCTCATCCTTACTTTGCTTATCCTTAATCATCTAGGTTTTGGTGGAAGAAGCCACAATATCAATCAGACTCATCTATTGGTTTCTAATAGGCTTTCCCAAATTCACTGACCCCAACTGATAATCCGTCATTTGCATATCATCACGACTCTTCTCAATTACAGGTATGGCACATTCAACAATGATCTCTCTAGCATCAGTGAGCCTAGTGGAGTGAAGAACCCGAGCCTTCTTCTTAGGTTTCTCTTTCCCAATCTCTTTCATTATTTCTTCCCAATTCAATGGCTGTGGTTGAACAACTGGTTTTCTTTCTAAGTCTAGCTTTAACCAAGTAGGGGCAACAGGAGTAGGGACTGCCTGAGCTGAAGAAGAAGCAACAATAGTCGAAGAGAGAGGTAACAATCTAGGCCCTGGTTGAGAATCAACCTCCTACACATTTTGTTGATCATCTTGCTCCTTTTCCTGTACTAACCTCTCTGCTTCCTCTTTATCCTTTTGATCTTGCAACCTCTTAGCCTCCAACTCCTTCTTTAAATATTCTTTTTCCTCTTTCTTCTTTTCTAACACTTCATCCCGCTGCTTCTTTAGCTCTTCAATATAGTCCCATGCCTCCTTGGACTTCCTTTCATACTCAACAATCTCAACAACTTCTCTTTCCTTGTTCAAATGTTCTTGCTCTTCCTTTTGCTTATAAGCCTCTTCTTGTTCCTTAAGCTTAGCCTCAATGGCTTCCTTTTCTCTTCTTTGCTGAGCCTTTTCCTCTTCAAGGTCATGCATTTTTTGCTGCATTATCAACCTATCCCTTTCTTCTTGAATTTTGAGCTCTTGCTCCTTTTGTTGTTGCAGTTGAGCTAACTCATCGGCCTTCACTTTATCTTCCAACTCCTTCTGCTTGGTCACCAAATCAAATTGTGCTCTGGCCTCCTCTTCTTGTAGCTTAGCTGATGCCTCAGCTTGTGCCTTAGCATTAGCTTCTCTTTTTTCCTCCTCAAAGAGTTTTCACTGATCCTCTTCAGTCAACATGTGTTCAGTGCCTGCATCATTTGTCATATCCAAAGATGTTGATACATGATGCTCTTTATCCGAGGGAGTCTTTTTTGAATCCATTTCTATATTATGTATTTCCACCTCACCCTCCATTTGCCTCAAGGCTTCTACTTTTCCATGAAGAGCTCCATTGGTGATTCATGACCTAACTCCTATGCATCAAAGGGCTGAGTAGGTACCTCTTTTGCAGCATATGTAGAAACACCCACCTCCATAGTTGTTTCATCTTCCTGCACCTCTGAAAAGTCTTGAGGAACCACCTCATCTTCTTGCTGCTTAGAAGGAAAAAAATCTAAGGGTTCCTTAGGTGCCACCCTTCTTTTTTCCCTTCTATATCCTTGGGTGGTACCTACAACTTTCCACTTCTTAGATGATGTAGCCTCAACTTGATTAATCCTTAAACTCACCCATTGGATACTCCTATCAAGCACTGGTCTAGCAATCTACTAGATCAAGATCTTTAGTTCCAATATTATCTGCATCATATCCGGGATCCAAAACTATCCCATCATCAAATAATGTATCAGGAATGTCTTCCTTTATCCCAAACTCAATCATGAGTGGGATAGATATCCTTTCATAATTCTTCTTCCTAAGATCATACTCATCTTGCAAGTCCTCCCAAAAATCCTCCAATATATTGAAGTGCTTCTCAAAGACATTGGGGAGCAAAGCCCTCATCTTGTGCTTGGGGTCATAGTATTTCTTGGTAGTGTACAAGCCCAACCTCAGATAAATTAATTCATCACAAACGGCCTTACCTGCCTAAATGTGTAGACATCAAAAGGCTCCTAACTTCATTGGAAACTTATGGCACTAGTCTTATGTTTGTTGCTAAACTAGAGGTTTACAACCAAGGCTTGATAAAAAATTTCCATTAAAATGATCCTATCACCACAACATCTAGGTAACAAATGGGGGTGACCATCAAAGCCTGCTATCCTAAAGTAAGTGAATCTGGGGTACTGGATAAACCAATGTCCCCACTCATTCACAAAAGCCATTGCCTCCCTGCTAAGTCTATATGCAACATCACCATTAAGTTTGTTGATAATGACATAAAGAAAGGAATCATTTACCCTTCTATAATGTTGCTCAGATGCCTACAAGGTGAGCTAGTTATAATGCTCCCATACCTTCTTCTATCCTTGGAATTCTCCCAATATACCCACTATTCGAAGTCCAGGAAAGATCCCCACTCAGGCAGCTGCATAGACTACATAGGAGGTCATAAAGAAACACTTGGTTTCTCTCACCCTTATCATCTGATTGTGAATGCTATCAGACACTATCATTGACCAATCAAATTGTTGCCTCCCATCCAAAATAGCTTGGATAAAAGGAAACATCCATTCCTTAAACAGTGAAGCATCCCTCTTCCCAAACACCCTAGAAAGGAACATGATTATATCTCCAATTTCTTTACTAAAATCCACCCTCTTAGGCTGGTCTGGAAGCTTGGTCAGAGACTTCTTCTCCACTCTCATCCAAGTCTTATTCATGTAGAGTTGATTCCTCTCCTTGTTATCACTGTAAAGATTCAATGCCTCCGCCTCATTCAATTTCTTAGGATTCTTAGGATCGGGTATCTGAAACATGAACTTGATCATTTAAGGTGTGAAGTCAATAATGACATTACCTTTCACATCCACACACTGCCTAGTAGCAGGGTTATATGCTCCAGCTGCTGCAAGAATCAACTCCGGGCATTGAATAGATAGAGGGAAGAGTGCAACATGTGCCAATCCCGACTGAACAATCCTTTCTATCCTTGGTGTGACCTGCTCCTTAGTGAAAGTCTCCTCACGCAATTCTTCATAGTTGAAAGGACCCAAATTGGTGTCAGTAATGTCAGTCCAATCAGAATCAATTTTGCTAGCTATGAGGACAGCCTCCCTAAGCTTATATCTCAAGGTATATGGGAGCTGTTCCACTTTGATCTTCTTTGGCCTAGATCCTTGCCATGGAGTTTCCCCTAGCTGGCTCCTTTGAGAGGCCTCATCCGATGCTCCCAAAATCTCTTAATACCTGCAACAATTCCCTGTATTAGATGAACAAAGCATCCAAGTTAGTCAATCATATAACCATTTCTCCATCCTCCTAAGATAAAACTTGGTCAAACTATGCCTTTATCGGAGGCGGAACCGTAGAAGCATCAGGCATAGACAATGTTTTATATCATGTGGCGGGGTTGGGATTGGGACTGGATACAACACAAAAGGTGTATAAGGCGGGACCGGAATAGGAACTGGACCAGAACATAGTCGGGGGCGGGATGAGAACCAAACCAAAACCTTGCATTCAGAGGCGGGACCGAAACGGGAACATGACCAGAAACAAAAGTTAACTTCCAAGTTCAACTTCCTCCCCGGATCCGGTTCTGACAAAGAGTAAAGTCAGTGACGTCATAATAAGGAACGAGAGCGGATCAGAGACAAAGTCAGAGGCGGGATGGGAACGAGAATCGGACCAGAAATAAAAATTAGCTTCCAAGTTCAACTTCCTCCCCGGATCTGCTTCCGACCAGAGTAAAGATATTCATCATAATAAAGACTGGGAGTGGAATAAATTCAGCCAATTAAGAGACTTGAAAACAAGATGGTCACCTGGGCCCCCAAACCCTAGGTCATATGGGCCCCAACAGAAACCAGAAATAGCATAACTTAAACCCCCAACAACTCATCCGTACAGAAATCATTAAAACCATGAACAGGTTATATTGTGAAACCCTAATTCGCCCGATACCTTCATTTTGCAAAACTAGGGCACAACGGAAAACTCGTACGAACAACCCGAACCGATGTGATAAAACCAGAACAGGGTTTCAAAATAGAAAAAACATTAGCTAAGCAAGGAAACCCCTTCAAACATCGAAACCCTGGTCAAAACCAGAATACGACTAAATGGACCCATCACGAAAGTGACGGCAGAACAAACAACAAAGCGAAAATGACAACGACAGAAAAACCCCATGAAACGGAACGAAACGGAAAAGAAAGAGACAAGCAGACAAAACAAGAACAAAACAGAAACAAACGACAACCAAGTGAACAAATTCATAGAAGAAACACTCCCGTGAACATGCTAAAATGACAAACAGAAAGAATAAAATAGGAGAAAAGAAAGCAAAAGAAACCTACCTCAAAATGCCCCCTAGGTTTGACTAGAAATTCACCAAGATTCGCTCCGCAATCTGTCCCTGCGATCAAATCGATTATCTCAAGAGTTTCCTGGCTGTAATTTTCTCAAACAATTCGTATAATAATAACAATGAGGTAGTTTAAGAATAATTAAATCTTTAATCAATAATTCACGCATGCCAACAGGTTGCATTTAATACCATAAATGCAATATATCGGGGATAGAGCCAACGACATGATCACCCAGTTAAGTCAAGTCAACGGAACATCAAAAGGTAAGGAAAGCGCAGAGCTAGGTCGGGAACAAGATAGAGAAGCTAAACAAAGTTCCATATTTCATTTCCAACCCTGGATCCGGCCCCGACAAAAGGACCGACCGAAAATAACAGAGACGGGAGCAGAGACAAAACCGAAATGGAACAGAAACAAAGTTGGAAGTTCGATCCCAGTTCTGGATCCGGTCCCAACCAAAGCAAATAACAACACAAGAACAAGGGAAGCGGGACCAGAGCGAACACCAGACCCGGCCCAAACAACAAAGAAAGCGAGAAGGAAAAAGAGCAGAAGTGGAGTCGGGATGAGAACAAAAAGGAAACTTGAAAAATGTCCCATGTGAGTTCCAATCCTGGTTCCGATCCCGCGCAAGCAAAAAAAAAAAACACAAGGAAATGAACAACAAACAGAAGGATAGACCAACCCAAGTGTTAGTCAAAAACAACCAACAAAACAAAAGAGAAAGAAAAGAAAAAGGCGGAGTTAGAGTCGGAACCATATCCAGACTAGAAACCTTGAAATAGTTCCATGTTTGGATTTGGTTCCGGTCCCGCTTCCTGTAGAACAAAAGACAGACTTAGGAGCAAAAAGAAAGAACTCCTAAGACCCAACCAGACAACCAAAGACAACCAAAACAAAAAGAAAAGGGGGACCCATTTTGTTCCAAAATAAAATAAAATGGGGTGGTTATGCAAGGCATAACACCTCCTTTTAAGGCTAGTGATAAGGGAGGAAGTTAGGGCTACTACTTCTAGTATGGGGGAATTTAAGGCTCTTGGCCCTTATGGTTTCCCCCCAACTTTTTTCAAGATTTTTAGGATATTTTTGGGGAGGATGTTTTCTTGATAGCTAAAGACTTCTTCAAATATGGGAAATTACTGAAACAACTAAACAATACTTTCATTACTCTTATCCCTAAAAATATTGAACCCTTAAACATGGTTTAATTCAGGCCCATCAACCTTTTCAATACTATTTATAAGATCTTTTCCAAAGTGATTTTTAATAGGCTAAAACCTCTTTTGGGAAAAATGAATAGTAATTATCAGAAAGATTTTGTGTTAGGTCGCCAAATCCTGGATTCTACTATTTCCACTCAAAAAATTCTACACTCTTGGGACATGAGTAACACCTCTAGCATGGCCTTCAAATTGGACATATCCAAAGATTATGATAAAGTGACCTAACACTTCCTCTTCCAAGTCCTAATTTTTTTTGGCTTTAATGAGTTTTTCCTCAACCTTATACATGAATGTGTGACTACGGTTAAGTACTCAGTACTTGTCAAATGGAGTTGCTAGAGTATTCTTAAGTGTTGAAAGGGGGATTAGATAGGGTGAACCTCTATCTCCTTATCTATTTATAATGGTTTCTAAAGTTATGGGTAAGAATATTCTAAAATTTCTTGATGATGGTGTTCTCAAGGGAGTTAGACCTGTTATCTCCCTTATCCCTTCAGCTATCCAACACTTTGTGGATGACACGATCCTATTTGGGAAAGCTTGAATGGTTGTGGAAGCTAGGAATGGAAGTTGTGCCTCAAAAAATTATGCTATTGTCTCACGCCAATGCATCAACTATGAAAAAAGTAATATTTATTTCTTTGATACTAGCCTAGAGTTATTATCATGCCCCAAATTTTCCACAACTTTAAAAAAATACACAACCATAGTTTTTTTGAATAAAAAACTTATGAACACTAATAATTGTCAACCTCACATGAACATAACAACATACTAATGAATTTTAATAATGGATTCCTCCAGCCTTTCCCGCTCAGATGAAAATTTGAATATGAATAGATCTGGTTCCTCCTGCTCTATAGGGATACCCCTGCTTTCTCTTCCTAGGTGCGAACTGTTCATGGACCTTAATTCCGATGTTGCCCCCATTCCTACTGTGGGATCTACTGAGGGTATTGCTAGGGTTTCTCTGAAACATTCTACAAGGTTTTGTGTGGGTTCTCCTACTGCTACGAATGATCCACGTTTGTTCATTGATGCTATGCAGACCAACAGGTCTAGGGAGGGTTCTGTGCATCCTATGAGGTGTGTAGATGCTACTCCTACAATTTCCCTTGGTAAGGAAGTATCTAAACACATTGATTTTTATTCCAAAACTACTCTTATTTGCATGTTTTTTCATATGTGGCTTTCCCTCCCTGATCTGCACCTTTGGATATCCAATCATTGGTCTCTGTTGGTTGAAGGTTTGATGGAAATTTATCCTTCTACAAGGGGCTCCTTTGTTGTGGGGTTTTTTTCTCCTGAGGATAGAGAGGATTTTTTAGACTATGGTTTGTGGGAATTGGATTCACATCCCCTTTCCATGAGGCCTTGGGTTCATTCTTTTAACCCTTTGAAGGAACCCTTAGATGTTGTGCCTGTTTGGGTAAGATTACCTTATCTTCCCTTACAGTTTTGGTGTCCCTCTGCCTATGAGGGCATTGGTAATGCTCTAGGTAGGTTATTAAATGTGGATAATGCTTCCAAGAATTTTACTCACACCTCCTTTTCTCAGATTTTGGTGGAGGTAGATTTGTTGAAGGCTTTACTCAGTGAAGTAGTGTTGCAGGTTAATGTTTGGTATTGGTATTAGTTGGTGGATTATGAAGGAATCCATTTTCATTACAAACGTTGTTTTGTTGTTGGTCACTTAGCTCGTGACTATTCTCAAAGCTCTCACCTTGTTTCCTCCTCTACTTGGTGGAGTAATTCTCTCCATGAACATTTAATAGTGTACCCTGCACTGTGGACTTTGCTTCAAATGATGATGATTCTATGCCTCCTCCTATGGGGATGAATAATCCTATTATTGTGGGTCTTGCTCCTCCTGTGGGTTCTATGGTGCCATTTTTAGACAGGTCTATTTCGAATTTTATGTGTGTGTGTTTCCTCCCCTGAGGCCCTTGTTTCCCTATTGTTGTGAGTGCTCCTCCTGTGGATTCTATTGTGTCATCTCTGGACAAGGCTGTTTCTAATGTTGGGTGTGTTGTGTCTATTGCTTCAAGCTTAGATTTGGATGCTTCACCCCAAGTATTTGTTATTCCTCCTGTTAGTTATTCTGAAGGGGAGTCTCCCCCTTCTAATCAAAATATTTTAATTTTAGTTCCAGATTCTTCTTGGACAACTGTGCATAGTAAGAAGAAACGTAAATCTAAGGTCACAATTTTGTTTAATATGCCTTCAAAGGCTATGTTATCCAGTTCTAGCTCTGGTGCTTGAATTATTTCTCTTGGTTGTTGTTTATATTCTTCCTTTTGCTGGTGGCTCCTTCCTTGCTACTAGTCTATTTTGTTGTGGTTCTTGTCTTGCTGTTTCTGACTAGTTTGCTATGTTTGGCTAATCTATCTTGTGGAGCTGTTTTTCTCTATTTTTTTCTTTGTAAGGGATCAGGGCCCTTCCCTACTTATCTAATAAAAAATAATATACTAATGAGAAGATGAATATTAAATATCCCTAATCACAATAATTTTAATAACACTTATATTAGTATCATGATTACCATTATTCTTTAACATTCCCTTTTAATATTTATATTCACTAACATTACTAATGTCAACACTATTGTTTTCTTGATAAGTAAAGATTATTATAATAATATTACCTTTGACACCCAATAATAATATTTCACTTCTCAATAGCTTCCTCTCGAGTACCAAGTTCAATATTAATGCCACACATAATATATGCATTTAATATTATCTTTTCATATTTTACTAAGGATAACAACTCTTAACATCAATATTATATTTGGGGCGATGG
This sequence comes from Sequoia sempervirens, assembly GCA_007258455.2. Classification (NCBI taxonomy): domain Eukaryota; kingdom Viridiplantae; phylum Streptophyta; class Pinopsida; order Cupressales; family Cupressaceae; genus Sequoia; species Sequoia sempervirens. The sequence goes on from VDFB02168118.1 coordinate 221,827,923, forward strand.
GCCTAGCTTGATTGGCTAAAGAATCCTATTGCAGAAAAGAGGTCACGAGGACTAGTGTCTCCACCTTCCCTGTGGTACCATAGGGCATGTCACACCAACGTCACCAGTCACATGAAATTTTTTACTAGACACAAGTTGCAGTTTATAGGAGAGCGACTACCCGATTCTGATTCTTGTAGTCTAAAAAAATAATAATCAATATTATATCTCTTAATACCACCTTCATTAGATAACTAATTTATTGTTAATACTTTTCTCAATATTTATATTTAATACTACCCTTTCTTAAATTACTAAAGATAATATCACCAATTTTACTCTTATTATTATCATGATTAACATTTCTAGATCATGGAAAGGGAATTTTTTTAGTTCTTTTTGAAACTAAGTCTCATAGAGATGCAATCTTTAAATTAAAATCATGGGTATTTCAAGGGTTTGGATTATTCATGCAACCATGGTCCCCAAACTTGAATCCATCTAGTTTTGTGATGAAGTTCATTCCCTTTCAGATTCAAATGAATTCTCTCCCTCTTGAATATAGGGAATTGAATTTAATAGAATTTTTTGCTAACCAAATAGAAATTTTTCTTAAGCATGATTATGCTTTCTTTAAAGATCCAACAAAACTAGTGAGGATCTATGCTCTACTGGATGCTACAAAGACTTTCCCATTTCAAATAGAAATAATATCTAAATATGGAAAATGGATTTAGAGCATCACAATGGAAAATCCAGAGAATGCACGCTCTAAGTGTCATACATTGGGGCACAATGGAAGTGCTTGTCATGAACCATAATGTATTGTAACTCAGATTTTGAAAACTCATCTAGTGAAGGATGTGAATGGTAAGCCTAAAGAGGTGGAATATTTTATGGATGAAAAGTTGTCACTTGCTTTCTTGTCCAAAAATTCAGAAGTCGGTGCTCCCCTACAGTCAATGGATGTTGTTTTAAATGTATTGATAAGTAAAGATGATAAAATGAATAAACAGACAGTTCAGGTTGTTCCCAAAGGTTTCAAGCAAGTATTAGTTTTTCTGTCTCAAAATTGACAATAATTTGAGTCATTTTTTGTACAATTTGTCTCTTCCCTCCATTTCTAACAAATAGGCTGAAATAGTTGCTAGGACCTTGATTTTTGGTATGAGATCAATAGAATAGAAGTAGGATCATGAGAGAATTGAACTTCCCTATGAAGACTCTTTTGTAGGAAACCAAATAGAAGTGGGCCAATTTTGTTCTTCTGCTTATGAAAACCTGGAATTAACAACCTTTAAGAATTTATTTGAACAAGAACAAATGGAAGAGCTAGTTGATAAAATGTTATTCTTAGAAGCCAATAAGTTCATTGATCTTGTATCAAAAGAAGTTGCAAGGGAAGAGGACAGTTCTGATCTTCAGTTATCTAAATCTCAAGGAATGGTTGAAATCATGGAAGAGAGGAGTTGGCTGAGGCAGAAATAAAGGGTGTGAATCATAAGGTCATATCACAATAGGATAAAGTGGAAGATAAGGAGATATTCAAATATTTGGTTACAAAAGGTGATCAACAAGATACATCTTTAGGTAACAAGGAGTTGGTAGGTTTTGATTACTCTTAGGCCTTGTCAATTTTGCAAACTCCTAGCATTCAATCTACTATGATTATGTCTCAAGGGAAGAGAGGGAGAAAATTGCATATCACTAAGTCGAAAGAAGAAATAGAAGTAGGGGTTCAAACAACCTTGGATGGCAATATGACACGTTCTGCAAGTAAACGTTCGAGGAAAGCATGTTGCTCTCCTCAAGATCAATGAAGATAATATATTGGAATGTCAGGGGTATAAATTTCTCTGACAAGAGAGCTCAAGTCAAGCAACAAATTAATGCTTGTGGAGCTGACGTGATAATATTGTAGGAAACCAAAACTTTTGAGAAGTTTTTTGAGAGCTCAATTAAAAAAATGGAAAAAGTGGAAGACATTCCATTATCCTACACAAGGTGCTTCAAGAGGCCATGTTATGCTTTGGGATGCTAAAACAATCATGGTAGACTTGGTTAAAAATGAACGAAATTGGCAGCTTCTGAAGGTCTCACACTTTGACTTAAAATTCTAGCTGCTAAATTTTTATGCTCCAACTACCATGGGTGAGAAGAAGTTGCTTTGGGAAATGATTACACAGGTTTTGGATGATATAAGGAATGATAACGTAGTAATAGCAGGAGACTTTAATGCTATCAAAAATTTGAATGAGAAGAAAGGAGGAATACTTCTACCTCCAAGGGTGATGGAAGACTTTACAATGTTTATTAAAGACAATGCTTTAATGGATATTGTACTTGAAAATGGAAAGTTTACCTGGAAAAATAGAAGGAAATACTTTTTGAAAATTTTAGAAAGATTAGATAGGTTTTTATCTTCACCAAATTGGTTTGTGGGGAGAAAGGTCTTGGCATCAAAAATTTTACCCTTTATAGGGTCTGATTATTATGCTATATCCCTAGATATTGAGGTGAAAAAAATAGTGTTCAAGGCTAAGTCTTCTTTCAAATTTGAGAAAATGTGATTTAGGCACACTTATTTTTTTCTTTTGCTGAAACAATGGTGGGTTAGTGCTCCTTTTGTAAGGGGTTTGAGGGTGTATCAGTTATGTAAGAAATTGAGCCATATCAAAAATTAGATTAAACACTGGAATAAATATGTCTTTAAAATGTCTTCAAACAAAACTAAAAAGTTTTCAAGGAGCTCTCATAAATTGGTGAGAAGATTATAGCACAAGGATTGGATGCCATAAATTTTGTGATGCAAAAGAAGTTACAAATAGAATGGGCAGGGCTGGTGGCAAGAGAAGAAGTATATTGGTAGCAGAAATCAAGGGAATTATGGTTGAAAGAAGGGGATAGGAACACTAAATTTTTCCATGCTTCAACACAGATAAAAAAGGCTTTGAATACAATTTTCACAATTCAAGACAGTTCTACTGGGTTGTTATTACCGAAAGAAGAAGAAATCCAAGAGAAAGGGGTTAAGTTTTTCAAGAATCTTTTATCTACCCCAGAAAATAAATCATTAACTTCAGTAAAAGATGCTGATGACCTTCTTGAAAACATCCCTAATTTAGTACAAAAGGAGGATAATGATTATTTTCTAAATCCATTCACTCTTGAAGAAATTAAGAAAGTGGTATTTTCTTTATTACCTCACAAGGTTCCTAGGCTTGATGGATTCATGATGCTGTTATTCCAAAAATTCTAGGATTTTATTGGCTTCGATGTGTTTTTGGAAGTAGAAGAATCAAGGAAAACATGGACACTGCTAAGACAATTTAACATAACACACATTGCAATAATTCCAAAAGTGAAGGAGCCTAAAACCTTTGAAAAATTCAGCCCAATACAGTCAACAAGATTTTCACTAAAGAAATTTACCTTAGGCTTCAACCTCTTATTTCAAATATTATATCATAATATCAAGGATGTTTTGTTCCTGGAAGGGAAACTTCGGCAGGGGCAATAGTAGCCCAGGAAGTTTTGCATTCAATCATATCTAATAATATGTCAACTTTCATCATCAAGTTGGATATGATGAAAGCATATGATAAAGTAGACTGGGCTTTCTTGATTCGGGTCTTGTAAAAATTTGGTATTAGTGAAAGATGGTGTAAGTGGATCCTTTTGTGTTTAGTAGGGGAAATTTTTTTAGATATTATAAATGGGACTCTAGTTGGTTTTTTAGTTCCACTCAAGGAGTGAGACAAGGAGATCCCTTATCCCTCGTGTTATTCATTTTGATGGAAGAAGCTCTAAGTAGGTCAATTCATAAGGTTCATTCGCAAGGCTTGTGGAAGGGTGTTCCAATCCCAAACACAAATATCTCGGTGACACAATCATTATTTTTAGATGACATAGTTCTATTTGGTAAGTTGTCTATGGCTGAAGCTACACAGGTCAAGATAATTTTGGATAAATATTCTTCTGCTTTAGGACAAAAAATAAATGCTAGTAAGTCCAAAATTTACATTTTCAATACTAGAGATTTTTTTTCAAGGAGATTAGTGGAGCTGCTAGGTTTTCAAAATGTTGATCTATTGTGCACATATCTTGACCTATTCCTTTTTTCATGGGATCGAATAAAGTTTAGTATTGGCATAAAGTGTTATAAAGGATCAAATTTAGAATAGTTTCATGGAAAGCTAGATGAATATCCTTATCAGGACACATCTTGATGATAAATTTTGTGTTGACAACCATACCTAATTATTAAGCGGCTATGTTGAAGGCCCCAAAATGTGTTATTTTACAAATAAAAAATATTATAAAGAATTTTCTTTGGAAAGGAAAAATAGATGAGAAGAGGAAAATCCATTTGGTTTCTTTGGAGAGCATGTGTTCGCATAAATCTGATGGGGGAGCTGGTATTCATAATTTATCTAAAATAAATATGGCTCTAGGAGAAAAATTAGCTTGGAAAATTTATGCCAAACTTGACTTGAAATGGCGTAAACTAATGCAGAGTAAATACTTGGACAATGAGAATCCAACTAGAATCTTCACCATTTCAAATCCACCAAGTGGATCAGTGATGTGGAACTTTATCATATCTTGTAGAGAAGTCATTATTCCAGACTTAACTTGGGAGGAAAACAATGGGGAATATGCACAATTTTGTAAGGACTCATGGAATGGTTTCCCTCCTCACAATTCAATTTAGGAATTGCTATCGGCAGAGTAGATTCTATCAACAACCTAGGGTACGAAGTTAAAATATTATGTGCTTTCTTCAGATATTATGTCTGGCTTAGCTAAATGGAAGGATTTTTACTTAGCGCCAATCTCTCCTAATTAGAAAATCTTGTTGGAACGACTGTTAAAGTAGAGGTATGTCTTTCCTTCATCCTCCCTAGAAAAGATAGTTTGGACCCCAACTAAAGATGGGAACGATTCAGTGAAACAATGTTACAAGTCTATTATTTCTAATGAAATTTTCATAATCAGTCTCATAGGGCATATTCCTTTTACTGGAATCCAATGGTTCTCCAAAGTGTTGGAAGTTTTGCATGACTCGTGTTGAGAAATAGAATTTTGACAAGTGATAGATTGGTCAAATTGGGAATTGAAGAACCTTTTAGATGTGTGTTGTGTTAAGAGGAAAATGAAACAGTGGACCACTTATTTGTGCATTGATTAGTAGCATAATAATGTTAGTATTTTATAAAAGGAAAGCTTAAAGTTATCTTTCCCTTACCCAAATCACTATGGGATCTATTTTCAAGTTGGCCAGTTCTTTATAAAACATCACTATTTGTGTGTGTATGGAAGGTGACACCATTTATAGTAATATGGAGTCTCTGGTGGGAGAGAAATAAATGAATATTTAGAAAATATTCTTCATTAGTACAACAGATTAAGGTGAAAATTGAAAAAGTTATCTCAAAAGTTACCAATTCTTATGTGCAGAACAGTAAAAATGCATCTTCCTTGTTTACAAGTTGGGATGATTACTTTTTGCACCACTGGGAATACATTTCACTATCTTTTAAAGGTGTCCTTTTTTTACCCAATCATAATAAACTTGACAGAGCAAACTATAAATTGGACACCTCCAAGTTCAAATTTTCATAAGCTTAATTTCAATGGCGCATCAAGAGGAAATTTGGGCCTCTCAGGTGTAGGGTGTTGTATCCATAACTGTCAAGGTTTATTGTTAGCTACCAAAGCATCACAATTGCATAATGGTACCAATAATATAGCAGAGACACAAGCAGTTCTTCAAGGTTTGCAATTATCAAAGGACTTGGGTCTACCAAAACTTCATATTGAAGGGGATTCCTTATTGGTTATTAATTCTTGTAAGGAAAGGAAGAGTCAAAATTGGAGGTTATACTATGTTCTAAAGAAAGTTTGGTCATTGGTAGATACCTTCAAAGAAATTTTAATTTCTCATATATGTAGAGAAGGTAATAAGTTAGAAGATGCATTAGCTAATATGGGTTGTGATCAGGGTGACTTTGAATACTTTGACAATAAAGATGGAATGAGAGAATATCCATAGTTAGAAATAATAATTTAGACAAATCAAAGTTTTATAAATGTATCTTAAAAGGGGATCCTATTGTACATTTTAGGGATTGTGTTGGCATGTGTTGAATGAGACCAGTATTTGATGGGCTAATTTCTACACTAAAAAAAATGGAGAAGAGAAGGGAATTGATTTTGTGTGGATTGTACCAAGGCTTCCATCATGCAAGTGTCAGCAAAGTTCCATCACTTGTTTATTTCTAACGTGGTTTAGTTTTGTAGGTACATTGTCATTCATGAAATGGAGTGTGCTAAGTTCATTCCACCAAAAAATATAATGAATGTTATTAATGTTTTAACACAATCATTGCATTCAGCTCATGTTAAGGAAAGTTGCAGATAAATTCAGAGGACTGGAAGATAGACTAGCTATACCTAACCTTAGATAGTATATATGTTTATATGCCAATTTTGGCAAAGCTAGCTTTGGTTGGTAGAGTGCAAGCTCCTCATTTTTTATGCAAAGTTTACTCTATGGCCTAATCATCCATTATGAGAGACTAAGGTTATATCTCTAGAGTGTGTCAAACTGGATTACCTTGCTTTGTGATAAGACAACAATAGTCAGGTGGCTGCCTCTAGTTGTGTCATCACCCATACACCTGTGTGAAGGATTAATTTAAATAATAAATGTAGCCAACCTTTGCAACAATTAGCATTTTGCATTGCTCCTAGTTTGTTCAGTTTGTTGGTGCAAGGTCTCTTCTAGAGTTTTCACAACGGAGCAACTTGTATGTATCGACAAGCTTCTTCAAGTGGTGAAGAGGTGAGGGTGGAGCCAAAAAATTGTAGAGCCTGGTAGAAAGAGATGATGGAGTATTTTCTGCATAACTATAGAGCATCCATTTTGGTGAATGACTACAAATTACCATTCATGAAGCAAATTGATGATGCAGAATTCCAACTAATATTCAAGGGTCATTGTGCACAATTTAAGAAATGCATTAAAAGGGTCATAGGCGAAGAAATTCTCAAACCAGAGGCAAGGTGACTTTGTTTGCCTTCTCAACTTCTCTCTATTTTTTTTTCAAATTAGCTTGACTTGCTACAATGCTTTAGGTCATTAGCATTGATAACAAACAAGTTTGTTCAGGAAGACTATTTGTAGAATGACGTCCTCCTAAAATCATGCGAACTATGATCTATGGAGGGGACAAGGGTATGTTTGAGGTTTGTTTCCTCAACATTTCTTGTTGCATCGAAATGCTTATGTTTTTCGTCTACAGTGCAATCAAGAAAAACTTGGCAGAGAGGAATATGAGTTACTTGTAGGAAACATTGAATAGATTTGAAAATGAGCTTGAGTACAAGAAATCTAAAAGGATAAGGGTAAGGGTAAATGCAATTATGGGGCTGCTTAATCATGAACATAATCCCCTAGAGTTTGAAGTCTTTGATAGTGTCCCCCCTGATGCCACAACCTCATGGGTCTAAACTTGAATGTTTTACCACCTGTGCAATTTTATGTGGGAAATATTTCCATGCAACAACATCCTGATGGGGGGTGATCCCACAATAGTGGTTTACAATTTTTGGCCAAACTGGACACTACAATAATTTTTTTTAACTAAATCTTCACTTTCAGGCACCTATAGCGGCTAAACCGTGAGGAATTTGAAGATGATGCAAACTAGAGTTTCGTGACATTTTGTCTGTAGATTCTAAATATATAAATTTTTGGAATTAGATTGCACTTATTTTCCCTCTCCCTTGAAAACTAGTTTTGAGGAAAACAACATTTTTCAAAGGTGGCGCTCAACGTAGAAAGCATAACTTTTCCCATGAAGGATAAAATTCTAATTCTTTAAATTTAGATTTTGTAACTCGATATCTAGTGCTTCCACTTGGTTAGATAGTTTTTGAATATTTTTTCTTTAGTAAGTTTCAAAGTCAAACCAACAATTACAATTGAGACCTTGCTTGTAGTACGTATATCAACATGTGCTCCGAAATTCAATTTTTTTGTTGGATCAAAGAGATTTAATGCTCTGAGTTACCTCATATTTGCCAATTTTTTTGATAATATATTTTTTCCACCGGCATAAAACATAGAGCTTGATTTTTTCAGGAGTGAAAACCTATGTTTAATAAAACTAAAAAAAATACATAATAAAACCAAAACATATTGAGTATATTTGTTGGATAGCTTGTTAGAATGCCAGTTCGGTTAGTGCGTGAAGTAATCGCCATTTTCATCTTCAAGCCCGGAAGCAAAGTGCAAATATTTTGATTTTTTGTGAACAAGGTCAAAATTAGGAAAAGGGGGTTTGGCTTGAACCCCGAGGGGGTTCAGTGAACTGGGGTTTCGTGAACCCCTTCCCGTAAAGAGGTTTCTGGCCCGGTTTTGGCTTATTGGTCCATGGTTGGGTGGGTTTGAAACAGGACTGGGACAGAACGGGTATAACGACGTTCAAACTAACTAGTTCATTCAATCTAAAATGAAATTTTTTGGCATGGGGTCATTTTTTACAAGTTTTCCTTCCCCATTGAATTGTAAATCACTTTTGTGGGTTTACCTTGGGGTAATTCTTAGGAACAATAGCAACAAAATGTGGAAAATATTTGTGAGTAACAAGGAGAAAATGATGTCCGAATGGACTAGATGGAGGAATAGAATAGAATTTGTTTTCATAATTGCAGATATGTTATAGCATATGACCTCAAAATTTTGGATTTCAAATATTATAAATATTAAGCTTAGTCATGGCCTTTTCAACCTGAATAGTCTATTAAAACTTTGTATGTATTGGGTGCTTGGGCTACATTTTGGATAAGATTATTTTTGTATAAGTTGGAGGGTTTAGGATTGCCTAATGTTGGTTGATGAGATGCATAGAATTACAAACTAATGTACATCTTTATTACCAATATAAATATTTATAGGCTTATAACCTTTTATCAAAAAAAAATTCTAATTCCAATTAACTTCTAGTGAAGTTGACATCATTATTGACAGTGTAATATATATAATTATTATTGCTTTAATAATTTATCCAAACATAAATTTTACCACTTACCATTTACTAGCAATATTATTCTTGAAATAAATCTTACTTAGCTACTAATTTAATTAAATACTAATGACTCAATGATGACATTATTCATAATGTTAATATTATTATTCACTTTGTCTAAAATCTTAACCAATGATGATATTATTGTGATTAAAAATCACAAAAATAATATCGTTAGTAGAAAAGTATTCAATACCACATATTATAACCCTTCCTTAATGAATGACAATAGCACTATTATTTGCAACATTTGATCCTTGTGTGAAAACCCAACCAATATTTACTAATGCAAAACTACGCCAACTAACTGTTACTAGCATGCAATATTAAAATTAAATAGATTTATCTAGATAATTATCAAGATCACTTTGACAGTATCTAACCAACAACCTAACCACTCAAACTAAATTTTCCACTATCAAATTTTCAACCATAGTTAATCACTGAGCTATCCTTGAATTAAATAATACATTATTTTCTTAATGCAAGACAAGAGGAAGAATGATAAACTATTGAATGCATAAGACAATTGAGAGGGGGGGTGAATCAATTGTACATTAAAACATCAAAACCCTTATTAATATTTAGATATACATTAGTTCTTAAACCCTCAACAACCATTAAACCCTTATTGAATGTATTAGCATAATGTAACCATGAAAAATAGTAATGCAAACACATCCAAACACATAAGAACACCAGATTCACGTGAAAAATCCAAGAAAGGAAAAACCATGGTGAGTAGCTCACAATATAAATTAATTGCAACACCGAATACAATAGGCTCATTTCCCAAAAGAAAAGAAGGGCTCACTGCTAGATTAGAAAGAAGAAGAAACAAGATTGTTACAATTAGAAATCCATCTCAAAGCAACAAAAATATCCATCACAACATCACTAGTACATTTGCAGCCTCTCTGAATAATGTAGACACTTTCTGCTTACTGCTTCCAATAGTCTAACACATTAAAGCTCGCATTTCACTTCACACTTTTGCACTTCACAACTATGATTTTCGCATCACACACTTCACCACTCAATCCTTCATCAACACAATACTTATTTATACCTTCTTCAACCTTGAAAAAATTCTCCAAGGTTGGATGTGCACCTCAACCGTGCAAACTCAAATTGGGTCGACACCAAAAAATTCCCATGGTGGAAAGGAATGAAGAAGGACCACACCACCCCTTAAATTGGACCTAAATCCACTCATACACAACATGCCGCACTTTCATAATTATCAAAGAAAAATCATAATTATTTTAAACACCCAAGGTTGACCGAACCCTATGCAATAGGTTAACCTTCCACACACTGCAACACCTTAATCCAACCTTATGGAGCACCAAAACACAACCAACTCAGAATAGAAATAGATACTAGAAATATAAGCATACTTCCAAAACCACAAGACTAGAAGACAAACTATGGAGAAATTCAGAGCAAAACCATTTCTCCCAGACATCACTGTACTGCATAATTCACACACTGGTGAACACAAATTCCTTTGCACAATGATCCAGAACTTGAAAATATGGATATGACACCTCTAATCTTCTCTGACAAACATATTTGAGCCACACAAGCATATTTTCATCATAGAAGAAATGCAAAAAAAATCCTTAACACTAATTTTTATGCCAAAACACCTCTCAACCACATTGTTTCCTCTTTTTATTCAAAATTTATCAAAAGCACTTGGAAATCAAGCACCAAAAACACATTCTCATCATCTAGAATACCTCCTTATCACAAATAAACCTTACACATGGTTATCAAATCAACACTAGATGTTGATACTAGCAATACTTACTAATGACAACATAATGAAACTAATCAAAGCATCACCAAGGTTGAAATCAATGCAACAACATAGATATGTTGGCATCAATGAAAACAAAAATTTCACATACTTGAAACAATCTCCCCCTTTGTCATTGATGGCAACACATGAAGTGAAAAACCACCAACAAAAACTATGATTACCAAAACACATAGTCCACCATAGTGCACATTTCTCCCCCTTACACAAGCATCAACTCTTTCCAATACTTTCTCTTTCTCACGAATTAATTCTCTTTTCTTTTTCAATTTAATCTCTCCCCTTTTGACATCAATGGAAAAGGGAAACACACTTGAATCAAACATACATACTTTCTCTCTCCCCCAAAGGAAATACTTATAAGAGACAACAACTGCTCTGCAACTACCTTTTCTTTTTACTGCACTTTATTTTCTTTACACCTTTTCTACTCACTCCCCCTTAGGAGTAAACATCATACTACATCAACCAACAAGTGAAAAAACCTACTCCTTCTGACTGTAACAATAACACTACCTACTCCCCCTGAGAGGTAGCCACCAACATCAATCTAGAACAAGGAATGAATCTTGAAATCCACTAGATTGATGCACGCTCTTATGCATCTAGTTCAAAGGAGGGGCAATAACCCATAAATTCTCTCAGAGATACTCAAAAGTATCCTTAGGAAGAGCCTTAGTAAATATGTCAACAACCTAATCCTTTGTAGGCACACACTCTAGCTTCACTTGATTCTCTGCAACCTTCTCTCTCAAAAAGTGATACCGGATTGAGATATGTTTTTTCCTTGAGTGCATTATTAGATTCTTTGAAATGCTAATAGAATTTTTATCGTCACAAAAGATAGAGATTGGGTCATCATATACCACTCAGATATCCTTCAAGGTTTTCTTTATCCGTAACACTTGTGTGTAGCATGATGTTGCAACAATATATTATACCTCTATAGGAGATAATGACACTGAATCCTGCTTCTTGCTTAGCCAGGAAACCAAATTGTTTCCAAGAAAGAATGCACCACCACTTGTGATTTTTATATCATCCAAACAACTTTCCCAATCTGCATTTGTATAAGCACTCAAAGAGAAATCAATATCCTTTGGATACCACAAGCCATGTTTTGGAGTGCCCTTCAAGTATCTAAATATTCTCTTTACTGTTGCCACATGTGACTCTTTCGGATCTTCTTGGAATATAGCTACAAGAAAAATTGCATGTATGATATCCAGTATAATAGTAGTTAGATATAACATTCCTCTAATCATTGATATGTACTTTCTCTGATCAACCTTATGAGATACATCATTCTTACTTAGCTTGAAACTAGTAACCATAGGGGTGCATACCAGTTTAGAGTCTTCCATTCCAAACTTCTTTAACATTTCCTTGACATACTTTAATTGTGAAATGAATCTACCTTGTTCTATCCGATTGATTTGAATTCCAAGGAAGAAATTTATCTCCCCAAACATAGACATCTCAAACTCTTTCTACATCTCTTCTACGAATTTCTTGCACAATTTTGCATTACCTCCAAAGATTATGTAATCAACATACAAAACCATAATCAAGATTTGATCTTTCTCTACCTTAAAGTGAAGATTACTATTTGCGGTACCTTTATTGAATCCTTGCTGCAACAAGTACCTATCTAATCTTGTGGTTTTAACTAGGAAAGTCTATATTATTTGGAATAATGTAGAGAAAGGTTCATTACTCTCTAATTAAGGAATTTTGAGATTGTGAATTCTAGTAATACTTCTCTTTTTTAGTTAGATTCATGGGGCCCCTATTGTTTGGTTCTTACTTCTCCTAATTTGATCCCTACGAGTAAATTATTTTTGGATTTTGGTTGGCCTAAAGTGTCTAACTTTAAATATTTTCACATGGTGGAGTAATCTTACATTTATTCTTTGAAGTATTATAATTTCTGGCCTTAGGGAGGAGATTTGTAAACTCCATAAGGGATTTTATTTAGTTTCTCATAGATATGAGATCTTAGATCATGAAAAAACTAAGTACACATATTTTCCTTTGTGGAAAATGATTTATAATTATTTTTTTGGCCTGAATGTAACTTCTTTCTCTAGTTACTTTGGAAAAATAAATTTCTTACCTAAGACAACATAAGAAACAAGGGTTTCCAAGGTCCCTCCAAATGTGTTCTTTATGGCGTTAATGAGGAGTGTGTCATTCATCTCTTCTTTTAATGTTTCTTATCGAAGGGTCTTTAGAGGCAATGGTGACACATATAAAACCATTCTCTTATTCATGCTACTTATTTTTATGAGGTTTAGAATCGTTTGGGGCATCCTCCTAATTCTACTTCTATTCTTTTAGTAGATTGGGATGTTGGTCTAATTTTTAATTTTCATAAATTTGGTTGGAAAAAAATTATTAGATTGAAGGTCATCAAATTCTTATGTAGTATGTTTGGAAGAATAATTTTGGACTTATCAAAGGATATTTTTAGCTATGTTTTCAATGGATCTAATGTTTGATTCTTCTATTATTAATATTTTGTGCCAACTTTATTTGGGTGATTTGATTGAATCCATTCCTTATGGCTCTAGGCTCAAAAAAATTCTAATATGGTTAATAGAGCATGTAAATGGCCATCTTCTCCTTTGGATGTTTTCAAAATTAACATTGATGGTTATTCTCATGATGTTCTGAGTGTTGCCTTGGCTCACTTATTTTTTCCATTTCTATAAGGTTTGGTTATAACTACATGAAGGCTTGGGCACTCCTTGTAGCTCTAAAGAAATCTTGTGATTAGGGCTAGAAAAAGATAATTTTTGAGATGGATTCTATGATATTGGCCACCCTTTTGAATAATGGAATACTTCTGGAGTCTTCTTCGAGGTTGGCTTCTTATGTTGATTATATCCTTTGTCTTTTATTAAATTTTGGATCTATCTCCTTTGTTTATATCCCTAGATAATGGAATGTTGTTATAGACTATTTGGTCAAATTGGCCTCTAATGTTAGCTGCACTTGGGAGGTAACAAATTGGGCATTCCTATCTTTTTATCAATCTTCATAGTCTCTTTAAATTTTTCCTAATGATTTGGTTTGATTTGGCTGATTTTTTATATTAGTTTAATTGGTTTCATAGTTATTTTTGGCTCAAGGATATGGGAGGGTTTGTAGCAAACCTCTTTGGACTTTAGTGATATCTATTTTTGTTTGTAAATTATTATGTAACCTTGTAATATTCCTTAATTAATATATTTATCTTTTTCCAAAAAAATCATAATGCAATAGGATGTTAGGTTCAATTGAAATACATTTGCACGACCAGGCCATGTTTCTAACCAAATTTTTTTACAAACCATCTATATCAAAATTATAATAAACCAATACAAAACAACCATAAATATCAATATAAATATCTTAACCTTCCTTCTCTCCAACCAATTTACATACCCATTAAAATAATATTCCTGCACTCCAAATTAAAAAATCTTAAAAGACATAATGTGAATGGAAAATGTAATTATCAAAATTGGAAGCTATAGTATCATCTACATATCAAGTAATCACCACCAATCTAAGTGAATAAATTTTTTTATAGGTATTTCACCTAAATAAACAACCAAACTGATCACTAAAATGAAATCATAATCTCAAATCACAATACCAACTAATGGTAAACTCAATCTCCAAATGAGATAACACTAATTTTAGGAAATAAATTTCTCATTGCACTAAAACATGTGCCACAAACCACATCCTTAGTTGCAACATTTTTTATTTGAAAATTTTGGTGCTATTAACTATTTTGAATAGTTCGAATATGTAAAAAAATGAAGTTAGGATGAATATCCAATGTTCACATTCAAATTGGAAGTGGGCACTTTCTCCTATATAGGAAAACCAACAACCTTATCCACATCATACATCATCATTTTCTACAAGTTGTTGCCTCTACACAAGCAACTCATGTAAAACAATTTAAAACATAACCGCTAATAGTATCTTGAAAATAAGAGCTTATGCATATCAATTAGATTGACTTCTTGTGTTCAATCATAAACCTATTTGAATCTTACACCTTCTTCTATGTAGGCAAACCAACAGCCTTATCCACATTATACATCATCATTTTCTACAAGTTGTTGCCTCTACACAAGCAATTCATACAAAATAATAAAACATAATTGCTAATAGTATCTTATGCATATCAATCAAATTGACTTCTCGTTTTCAATCATAAACTCATTTGAATCTTACACCTTCTCCTATGTAGGAAAACCAACAGCCTTATCCACATCATACATCATCATTTTCTACAAATTATTGCCTCTACACTAGCAACTCATGCAAAACAATAAAATAGCTGCTAATAGTATCCTAAAAATAAGAGCTCATGCATATCAATTAAATTGACTTCTCGTTTTCAATCATAAACTAATTTGAATCTTTTGGATGCCCTTGTGCACTTGTTAAAATGCATCCTCTACAATTTTAGGAGGCTCTTCCAGCATAGAAGAAATTATAGAAAAATTTAAGCGATCAGTCCTGATATTACATTGAAAAATTGCAATCATAAATTGTAATTCCTAAATCACATTGCTTTTCTAGATAACACCAAAATATCTAAATAATATTATACTATTCATAATGTTTTACAATATTATACGAATATTTATAGAACGTTACATTCTCGTACACATTTTAGCAGATTTCCTTATATAAATAATTAACTCAACTCGCATAAAACTAACTACCTAAACATTTAATTACCAAGACCAACAAACATTTATGTAAGATACTTAAATAGTGTTTTTCTTCATACGACGATGACTAAATACTATGATCTAATGAGCTTAATCTTTAGAAATGATATGGGTGGGAGGCTCTACTTTCATTCATTACATTGGGCGTTTGAGCTTGGAGAGAGAATGACACCCCAAAAGGTTTTCCCTGAGTTCAGCAATATCAACTTCACCAAAATGGTCCTCTAGAATGAAATTTCCGGTCACCAGGTCAGGCATCCATGCTGCTCATAGTTTCACATTATTATCTCCAGTTTTCTTTTGTTGTGGCTCTACATCGATACTCTCTTCCACTGCCAACTCAGTTTTTGGTGCAGAATCACTGAAACCTTGTAGGCTTTCATAACAACTAGATAACAAAAAAAATATTATTTAATTTTTTAAAAGAGAATAAACAAAATGGCAGCTGTTTAGTTTATTGTTAAACGTGAAGTGTATCCTTAAACAAAGTAGCATTAGCTTAAATACCTACCGTGTTAAACTTGGTAGGCCACTGCTGCCTTCAATCTTGAAGGAGGACAAAGCTTCACCAGATAAAACTTTCACTCTGAATATTGATTTGGCCATGACTACACACCCACCTTAATATCTGCAATCCTTTTGAGGAAAATGCCTCAAAAGAATATGAGTAATGAGTGGATGACTTGACAAGCGAGGCTGCTTATTATGTGATGGTTACTTTGCATTCCTTAAATAGAAATGGTGTGGTTTATGAACGGCTGCAACGATTAGAATATGGAAGGTGACATGGATTCTGTGTGAAGGGTTATTCGTATATGAGAAGTCTTCTTATATTCTCATATGATAAGGTTTCTTATATTCTCGTTGAAAAGGGTTATTCGCTCAAGGGCAAAAGGATTATTCGCATATGGATAAAGCTGCGACGTCTAATAATACTATAAAAAGCAATGACATATTCTTGATACTACATTATCAATTGTTATCCTTGCAAGAATTCAAATATTCTAAAGTTATTTTTGACTCATATAAATAGAATAATTAGCTGATAGGCTATTTTATTTGAAGTTTCCACCTGGAATTTTGTTAGCCCAGTCGTGAATTGGATTTGCCGGTGCCAGAGATGTCCCAACCGCAGCGAGTAGACTGGGTTTTTTTTGTGGCAACATGGAGCTTGCGAATTACGTGGGTTGGTGGTGGTGGAGTTGGTGTCCTCGATACACGGAAGCTGAAACATAAGTATTTTCTTGCGGGAGTGTTAATGCATTATGTTGTTGTACGATGGAGGTGGAGGTAGTAAATGCGGGCGAACAAAGTAAATTCAATATTGAGTGTTGCATTGTGGGAAAGTATACTTTGATTAAGTTGTATTGTCGAAACAGTCATTGTGGTGTTGGTTTCATAGCAGACTATTGTAAAAATCATTTCCTTAAGCTTCGTGGCTGGTTTGATAGCAGACTATTCTAAAAATTGACGAACTATTGTTCTTCGGAATCTGTAAGTCATTTTACATGGGTATTTTGCATAGATGATTAATTTATTGTTGATGTGTTCTTGTGATATGTTTCTATCTTTGGCGTTATACCCATTTTGGAGATTTGAAAGAGATTATCGCTTTGTGTGTATGGAGAAATTGTAGCTAAATCTTCTTTCTTTCGTCAAAAAATATGGTTAGGGTTAGTAATTTTTTTGCCATTGGTTTATTGTTTTAGTTATCTCTATGCATTTGTATGGTGAGTCGTTTTGCATGGGTATTTTGCATAGATGATTAATTTACTATTCATGTCTTTTTGTTATGTGTTTGTATCTTTGGCATTATGGCCATTTTGGAGATTTGTAAGACATTATCGCTCTGTATGGATGAAGAAATTGCAGTTAAATCTTTTTTCTTTCATCAAAAATATGGTTAGGGTTCGTAATTTTTTTGCTGCTGGTTTATTGTTTTAGTTATCTCTATGCATTTTTGGCATTATACGCATTGGCATGGGAGCAATTATAGATTAACATAGGAGCAATTGCTTTTTCGCCCTTTGTTTATTGTTTTAGTTATCTCTGTGAATCTTTCGTTTATTGTTTGTGGTTATTTGTGTGTATCTTTGGCATTGCACCCATCACCATAGGAGCAATTGTAGTTAAATATTATTTCTTTCGCTAAAAAATATGGTTAGGGTTAGTAATTTTATCGGCCTCTGTTTGTTGTTTTAGTTATCTCTGTGCATCTTTGCCGTTGCACCCATTAAGATACGAGCAATTGCAGATTAACATAGGAGTGATTGTATGTTATCTCTGTGAATCTTTTGTTTATTGTTTGTGGTTGTTTGTGCGTATCTTTGCTGGAGCAATTGTAGATTACCATAGGAGAAATTGTAGTTAAATCTTCTTTCTTTCATATGCGAAAGGTGAAACATAAGTGCCATTTTATATGGGTATTTTGCATAAATGATTAATTTATTGTTCATGTCTTTCATTCTTTGCTCATTGTTCCATTTGATAGCAGGTTGGAGGGTTTTAACAGTGATGTGCTGTGAAATGTGCGAGAAAGTATATTGATTAAGTTGCATTGCCATTGTGGTGTTGGTTTGATAGTAGGCTAGTGTAAGACCTTTGGCTCGGTTTGATAGCAGATTGGAGGGTTTTAAGACTGTTGTGCTCCATAATCTGTATGTCGTTTTGCATGGGTATTTTGCATAAATGATTAATATATTGTTCGTGTATTTCACTCTCTGCTTATTGTTCCTTGTTATATGTTTGCATCTTTGCCCTTATACCCATTTTGGAGACTTCAAAGAGATTATGACTCTGTATGGATGAATTTATTGTAGTTAAATCTTGTTTCTTTCGCCAAAAATATGCTTAGGGTTAGTAATTTTTTTGGGTTTCATTTATTGTTTGTAGTTATTGTGCTCTAACATCTGTAAGTCATCAAAATATATGGTTAGGGTTAGTAATTTTTTCTCGGTCCATTTATTGTTTGTAGTTATCTCTATGCATCTTTGGCGGTATTTCCATGATGAAAATTCCTATTTAGGGCTGGTCTATTGAAAATCCCAGTGGAAACTTCAAACAAATAGGCTATTAGCTAAAAATATAAAGATGGATAGATAAAAGAGCTATTAGAATAACACTTAAAAGCCAGGAAACTATTTTTTTGTCCATGCTGATACAAATTAACATAGGAGTGATTGCATATATATATATGTAGAGGGTTAGTATAAAAGCTGCTAAGTGTTATTGTAATAGCTCTTTTAGAATTTCTCTATTTCTGTGGAAGGTCGTTATACCTGTTATTTGCCGCACATGGTTATTTTGTCTCTATGGAACATGTTATGTCTCTTGTATGAATATGTTTCCTGATATTGTTTTTGTGTGGACTATTTGAACTTCCCCATAACAAACTATTCTTCATGGTATTGTTTTTTCTAGTTCTCCATAGCAAACTGTTCATTATTGTAGTTTTCCTCTTCTATTACCCATATTTTAAAGTTATACTTAATGTAGGTTTTTGAACATCTATCATATGCGTGTGATTGTTAAGTGTTTTTGTAATAGCTCTTTTCCAATTTTCCTTTTTGTATCAACTATTTGAAGTTCCCCATAACAAATTGTTCCTCGTGATATTCTTTTTTCCAATTCCCCATAGCAAACTCTTTATTATCGTAGACTGCCTCTTCTATTTTCCATATTTTAAAGTTCTATTTAATTTGGGTTTTCGAACATCTGTCATTTTTAAAACTTATTGGGTATTGAATATTATATAGAAAATGCGAAATTGTATTGAATTCCATGGTAGATACATAGATACATGTACGCATATATATATGTATTCAATTGCCTAATCCATATTTCAAAATATACATATAGACAGATATATATATCCATATATATATATACAGATAAAGACCACTATGGCTCGTTTGAAAAATCAACCAAAATTTATATATATATCGTAGGAGTGTTAATTCATTTTGTCATTGTTTTACAATGGGGGTGGGTGAAGTAAATGCAGTATTGAGTGCTGTAGTGTGGGAAATAATACTTTGTTTAAGGTGTATTGTCAAAACAACCATTGTGGTGTTGCTTTCATAGCAGACTATTGTAAAAATTGTCGCCTTCGACTCTGTGGTTGATTTCATAGCAGGCTAGAGGCTTTTAAAACTCTTGTGCTCCACAATTTGTAAGTCGTTTTACATGGGTTTTTTGCATAAATGATTTATTTATTGTTTATGTTAAAATTGTTGTTCTCTAGAATCTATAAGCCGTTTTACGCTGGTGTTGCAGTGTGGGAAAGTGTAGTTTGAAATGTGCTAGAAAATATATTGATTGAGTTGCATTGTAGAAAGAGCCATTGTGGTGTTGTTTGTCTTCAATATATATATGCATATATGTATTTGTCTATATGTTTCGAAGGATTGATTTTCACACATAGTTGACATTGTATGTAAATATGTATGTATGTATGTATGTATGTATGTATATATATATATATATATATATATATATATATGTATATATCTATACATATGTATATGTATATATATGTATATGTATATATATGTATATCTATATGTATATGTATATATATGTATATGTATATCTATATGCATATTTATGTATA